>OX453272.1:19509928-19564928 GCA_949710005.1 Ricordea florida
CGGGTGCATTAAAACTGCATTCCAAAAGAAAAGAGCCACCATACTGGGATGTAGCCAATGAAAAGAAGGAGCACCATATGGCATCGCCAGCTTCATATAAACGTTTAACCCAGGCTGCTTTTAAAGACTTGTACATCATGGTGAAATCTACCATGTTAAGGCCACCTTTCTCTTTTGGACCTATAAGCGTGTTGCGTTTGACCTTATCAGGCTTGAAGTTCCATATGAACTTGAAGCAAATATCATTAACTTCACTAGTAAATTTCGGTGGAGCTGTAAGAACGGAAGTATTATAAACAAGCCTGGAGATGGCGAGGGTTTTAATGATGCAAATTCTTCCCATTAGCGTTAAACCTCTGGTCATCCATTGGTTTAAAATTTTCTTTAGCGCAACAAGTTTTTCCTCGAAATTTATTTTGTAACTAACAGAAGGATCATATGCGAAGGCCACACCTAGCACGATTACATATTTTTCAAGCCACGAAATCTTGAATGGAGAACGTTTACCTAAATTGCATTTGAGACTGCCAAGCCACATTCCTTCCGTTTTAGAAATATTTATTTTTAGACATGAACAGGCTCCAAAATCGTTTAAAAGATTGAACAAGTGATTAGCAGAGCAATCATCTTTTATAAATGCGGTGATATCATCCGCGTACATACTTAATTTTAATTCGGTGTCGTTAATTTTCAAACCACGGATATTTTCATTTTTCCTAATCGATTGGCCTAGTACCTCAATTGCCAGGACAAATAAGAGCCCCGATAAGGGGCACCCTTGTCGGACTCCTCTTTGAAGCAGAAAGAAATTGGACGCAAACCCGTTATTTATCACACAGCTGGTGATATTGGAATAAAAGGTATGGATCCATTTTTGAAACATTGGCCCAAAGTTCATTACTTCAAGGACTTTGAACAGATACTTCCACTCTAAGGAATCAAATGCTTTTTCAAAATCTATAAAGAGTAACATGCCAGGTAGTTGTTTTTTCTCATACAATTCAATTATATTAGCCGAAGTTTTCTCCTATAAAGCGGTTTTTAACATACCCTGTTTGGTCACTATTTATCAACCTAGGTAAGACTTTCTCCAATCGTTTTGCTATACATTTCGTAGCTATTTTGTAGTCAATATTCAACAAAGAAATTGGCCGCCAATTCTTGAGGAGGAGGGTGTCTTTATTCTTTTTAGGCAACAATGAAATCACACCTCTCCTTTGCGAGATCGACATTTCACCTCTGCAATAGGCGTCATTTAAACAGTCTATTAAAGGAGTTACTACGAATTCCCAAAAGCACAAATAAAATTCTGCAGTCAATCCATCTGTACCTGGGGTTTTATTTTTCTCGAACGTTTTGAGAGAAGATAAGCTTTCTTCTTCGGTGATAAAGCCCTCGCAGGATTTTTGCTGCTCGTCTCTGTACATTGTCAGGGTTTAAGAAGGATGAGGCCGAAGCATCAAATGTGTTATCTGTTATTTGCGAGGCATATAAAGCTTTATAAAATGTTTCCATCTCGCACAAGATCCTTTTTGGTTCCTCAACATACTCGTTTTGATCGGTTTTTAATTTACCAATATGCTTCCTTTCATGTGAACGCTTCTCTAGATTCATGAAATATTTCGTATTTCTTTCGCCATGTTCGTACCACCGTGCTCTGCTTCTTATAATCGCGCCTTTTGTTTTGTGTTCAGCGATCCTTTGAAGATCAAGCTTGACATGTTCAATTTCAGTTACTAAATTGGCTTCTTGCGGATTTTGATCAAGACGCATATTTAAATGTTTTAACTTGCAAAGTAAATTTATTTCTCTCGACTTTTTACTTTTAGCGAGACGTTTAGAGAAACGGATACAAAAGTCTCTAATCTCCATTTTAATCATTTCCCAATAAAGTCTTTTATCGTTTGTTTCACTATGTTTTTCCTTGGCTTGTAGTAAAAAGAATTTTAGGTTTGTTACAAATTCTTCATTATTAAGAAGAGAGTTATTAAATTTCCAAAACCCTGGACCGGCTGTTTTTTGGTTATTTTTATATGCGATTTCGGCGTAGATTGGGGAATGGTCTGAATCGTAATATGACAACACATCCGTTTTACTAGTACGAGGAACTAAATGTTTTGAAATAAGCCAATAATCTAATCGACATCTTATTTTTCCTGAGCTGTTCTCCCAGGTAAAACGCTTATCACTCGGGTGGTGAAGTCTCCATATATCGTTGAGACTTAAAATGTCGCTCATTTCCTTTATACTGTGAATTACATTTTTCTTGTTTCTGATGTCTTTTCCACCTATTTTATCAATATTTTCGAGTGGGCAATTATAGTCACCTCTCATTATGAGATTTTCATTTGCATAGGGACGTAACTTGATTGTTAATTCGTTATAGAAATTTATTTGTTGATTTTGGTCGTTGGGAGCGTAAACATTGACTAAACAAAATTCTTCATCTTGAAGTGTGAGGCGAACAATAAGCATTCTTCCGTTCTTATCATTAGTAATGCTAATATTCTCTGCTTTTAAAGTTGGACGAAAAAGAATCATGACGCCTCTACTATGTTTTGAACCATGGGAATAGCAAATGTCACCGCCGCCCTATTCTGCACGCCAAACATTTTCGATTATTTTGTCACTGTAGGTTTCCTGCAAAAAAAATTACGTCATATTTGCCATTATGAAGCCACCTAAATAAATTTCTACGTTTGATCGACTTATTTATGCCTCTGATATTTAGGGAAACACATTTTAAACCCATTGCAAATGTAATTAAGGCTCAACACCTGCACCAGAGCCCCAGCCAAAAAAAAAGTTGTCCCCAGATGTGATGCCACCAAGCAGAAATATTACAAAACACAGAACACTACAAAAACGTATTAAGCCGTTAAGCGACTTCATGTATAGAGGGGATAACTTTAGTAAATGGAAAAATTTCATTAATTGGAAGGAGTCCCCTCTACGATTCCCCGCATAATAATACTACTGGATGACGAATTGCAAAATTAATTGTATGGCATAAGGAAAGTGTAACAATTGAACCGAGCATCAGCGGTCAGACCAGGGGTAAATGCTAAGTGAGAAAAATTAACGTCAATCAGTAAATCTTATCTAAGTCTTCATTATTGTAAATTCTTATAGGATAATCAGCTGCTTCTAATTTAACAAAGATTTTACCGTCTATAGTCCAGGCACTATGCCAATGCTCTAGCTTCTTTCTTTTCCACACTTTGGCGAATAATTGGCGTCGCATTCTTGTTAGATTTTCGTTTATATAGACAAAGTCGCCACCGTTGAAAACTTGATTCAGGTTCTGACCTTTTAACTGCTTACGAGCTCTGAATAGTTCTTTCTTTGCTCTATAAGATTTGAACCTGACAATAATTGGCTTGTGCTTACTGGGTGTAACTTTCACAGGCTACAAGTCCAAGATAACTCTTTATTAATGGCGCCAAAATGTTGCAACCGTCTATTTATACAAAACCCATTACAAGTTACATGACGTGTTGGTCCCAGGACCTTGTGACCACTAACTATAGGTCCCAGGACCTTGTGACCAGTAAGTATCGTCACACTGGGGTTCTTGCTTGTTTGAAGTCTATGACATATGTCTATATCGTCGTTGCGGATCGTAACGTTAAGCGCATTTCCGAGTGCGATGACTCGCTCTGCGATGTTTTCATCAGGCGTTTGTGGAATTCCGTGAATTTCTAAGTTGTGCTTACGGGTGTACTGCTCTAAATCATCGAGTTTATTGATTGCAGTCCCCAAATCTTCATACATTAATTCGCGTTCCTCATTGGCTTCATTTAAAGACCTCTTCAGCGATTTCATTTCTTTCTTTAATGATTCGTTCTCCGTCGCCATAGTTTCTATTTTAGCTATATGGAATTCCAGCGACTTCTGAAGCTCAGAGTACTGGTCATGTAAAGCCTTGTTTTCTTCGAGAAGTTTGTTCGTGTTGTCTTGAATGGTGTTGAGAACTTTCCAAATATCTGCCTGTTCAACTATGTTGGATTCCGTAAACTTCACGGACTTCGCGGGCGGTTTCTCAGAGCCAGGCGAACTGCTGTCACTACTTCTTTCGCCACGTTTACCTGGGAAATAATATGTCATTTGCCCCTCTTTTCCTTTATCCTTATCCTCCATTACATATAACTGCGGGGAACAAGGTGGCAGACTACTGAAATTTGCTGCCATCCGCCATGACCATGACGCTAGGTCTACTCGATAATTGATCATCGCAGTTATGTACACAACTTAAGCAGCTGTGAAATTGAAGCCTGAAAAAAACTCAGGCCTGAACGGGATTCGAACCCATGACCTCTGCGGAAGTTTTCTCAGTTACGGTCTGTCTCATACGTGGTCCCGTGGAAAGTAGTTGCAAGGCAAAGACTTGACAACTAAAGCGTGATAACGCTCAAAGTTTGATTACGCTTGCAGGTGAAACGGTTGACGTTACAAATGATTGCTATACATAATGTTATTTAAGACTGTTTCTAAAATCTATTGAACTTGTTGTTTGTTTATAATAAAGTTCTTAGTAATTATTACCACAAAACGGCTAACAAAGCTATTAACTCGGAGACTGTTTGTCAGCCCGAAATCCCTCGGGCCTCTTTTCAAAATCATGCCTGAATTCTTTTCTTATTCAGACTCAAGTTTTTTTTACTTCCGTGGTCGTGTGGAAAGACATTAGCAGGAACAGGCGAAATCGGAAGAATAGTATATCCGATCGAGGAGTAATATTGTTGTTTTTCCCCACACATCGCTTCTTCGCCGTCGATAACTTGGAATCACGATGAATGGCATCAGGTTTCACAATTGTTTTTCTACCGTGGGAACCAAAGAAGCTGATTGGTAAACATTAATTGGATCAGTAAACAAACCCAATTATCACTGAAATTTCTGTAAAACCTTAGAAATCGTTCTGATAAAATCGCTCAGCTTAAACACGACGTCGACAAGAATTGCGGTGCGATATACAGTCTGGTAGGTTTCATGCGGTCGTGGAACCAGCCATATAGAATACAACATATATAAACCCAGGAGCTCCTGATAAACCTTAAGCGTAAACTGACATTCACGTTTGTTCGAAGCGGTATTATAAAGTGTAGCCCGAGTGAAAGCTCCCGAGAGCGTCTAGTTATATTAGCTTTAAATGTTGAACTTGTTGCAGAATTTTCGCTATGTGTCTATCAGTTTTCAAGATATCCGGGGCATCGGAAGGATGTCGTTGGTTGCTCGAACATTTCCCGAACATTTCCCGAACGTTTCCCGAACTTAACTTACTTACTTAACAGAACCGATAGCATAGTGGATACTGTTGCTATAGCAACAGTAGCCACAAAACGGAAGGATAAGAGTGGCGATATGCAGTTACTAACATAATCAAGATAGTGTTTAGGGGGAGAAGGCTATTTACTATTGAGTCTGTTACCTACTGTGGCAAAGTGCTTATTAAGGATGTTAGGTATCTGTCAGGCTTCCTTCACGATTTTTCCCTTGTTCTTTAAGTCCTTGAGTTGATTTATGTTTTTAAGATTCTTCTTTCTACGATATAGCAGCTCATTAATTCCTTTCCAGGCTTTTTTTCATGTTCACGACATTAATATCTCTTTTAACCGAATTAAGCCACAGATTTTGTTTTTGTAGTATTTGTACCAAGAGTCATCACCTGATGTATACAATTTACTTTTAATTGATGCCTTAATTCCAGTGGTGATCCTAGGTTTAGACAGCTGTTTTGCTTTCCGATTTGACATTTTTTTAATGGGTGCATGTTTGTTGACAATTTTATTACACTTGTTGTAAAAAGTGGAAAACAACCTATCCGGACAGTAAGCTCCAATTGCAACCAACGTATCCCAATCAACTTCTAAGAGATCTTCAGCAACGTATTCAGCGGAAAATTTTAAATAGTCTCGCATTTTAACAGATTTGATTTGTTGCTTTTTGTCTCTTGCAGATGTTGTAATACAAAATTGAGAAAAATGATCGCTAATATCAGAGATAATATTACCACTGGCAAACATTTTATCAGGATTGTTGACAAATATGTTATCAATTAGCATAGCAGAGGCTCCACAAACACGGGTGGGTTTGTCGACTGTTGGAATGCGATAGCAGCTTTGAAGAGAAAACAAAAAATCTTGACTTATTTGAGATGTTTCACATTTGAGTAAATCTATTTTAAATCCCCCATGATATAAACAATTTTATCGTCTGACACCAGTTTCTCAGTTATAACCTCAAAATATGACTGGAAATACTCTGGTGAGTTGTGCTGTCAATACATTATGCCGCAAACGATGTTTTTGTGATTTACAAAAGATATTTCCATCCAAATAGCTTGAAAAGCCTCATTAGAGGTCTTTTCAAGAACCGTATAATGCAGTGATTGATCAACAAAGAACCCTACGCCTCCGGAGGCCACAGGTGTTGGAACATATTTAAAAACATAACCTGGAAGGCTTGGATGAAAGTAATCCTGATTTGAAATTGTAATTTTTGTCTCTACTTCAAGAGTTAGCTGATGAAACTCAACGAGAAATTGACTTACAGCACCCTATCACATTTAAGAACTTCAACTTGTGCTTACTACTAAGTAACAAAAGGCTTTCAGGCACCTTGAAAAAGTGTGATTTGAGGGAAATGCAGATCAATGGACCTTCATCACGGAAGGCTACCTATATAGAATCACTTGCGAACTTGGTAAAATCCTGCAGCTGCTGTCATTAGAGAAGGAACAGTGCATAGCATAATTGCAGACCTAATTATTATTTAGGTTATTTTATTTATTATTTCTTCATTTCTTTCTTTCGTTCATTCATTCATTTGTTTATATATTTATTTGACACTGTAAACACGCGCACTCTTACGACGTGTTACAATATGAAATAAAACTCGTCCCAGGTTCCTACTCCCGTCCAAGATGGCTGCCACGTAGAAGCCGATTGACGTTTTTTACTTGGCCGCACTCCTACATTACTACTTGGTAATGGTGGGCGTCTCAAATACTGTTATTTTCTCCAAAGTCCATATCTTACTCAATCTGTTTGGGTTTGTGTGATAGAATAGGGCCATTATTTCCTGTGAAATTTACATTAAATACTCGAGTCAGCTCCACACAACATTAACTTCAGCTTATCTATTAATCCTAGCAGTGAAAAGACTATGCGGGACTATACAGCTATGCGGATTCGTGACTCTAGGAGGCTATTAGTGAGGAAATTTAGTTTTCAGTTTGGCTCACTGGCCATGAACGATCTTCTGAAGAAATAGCATTGGTCTTTCAAGGTTGCAAGTTTTTGGCAGCCTAATAGCCAGTGTCAGGGCTCATGGAACTGTAGGTAGATAAAAAAAAATCGTACCTTAAATAATCTGGGAGTATTATAAAACATGTTAGAAACCTATTTGACCTGCCTTAGTTATTCGGAATAATAAATGATTCGAAACAGTTGAAAATATGGCCCATCAGGCCTAACAACGTGTCTCCAAAATGCCACTCAAAGACCTCTATACTGTAATTTTTGCAAATAAAATGTTGTTTTTATTAGATAAACCTGGAGTACAAATATACATTTTTTGTGCTATTGTTTATGCAAGAATCCTAGATTTAGTAATGGGAAATATATCTTTAAGCCTTAAGGATTGCGTGTTACCATGCATTATAAATGGCCCAGGAAAATGTTTTATAGCTAAGTCCCCAATTTGTTTCTCAACTGATTTTGAGAGTACTAGGGCGAAGGCCACTTATAGTAGTGATACCATTTTCAGGCATTGCTGTAGTTAAGAAATATTAATTTCTGAAATGTTGTAATTTTCAATGGTTTCTTCTTTCACAAAAATTGCCAAGAACTAGTGCCAGCCCCTGCCCATCCAGGCAAAGCTATAGAAACAACACATGGTTTATATGATAGGGTATTTATAGTAGATAGTGACCATACAGTTTATAATTCCAGGCTTTGCTTGTGTTTAGTTTGTTAATCATGACAACATAACCCACTAAAACAAGGAAAATTTCTGGACTAAGGACCACAAATGGTATCCTCCTGTAATTTCATAACAAAATGCCCGAAAACCAAACCAAACTGTATTTTGTATTGTCTCACTAAGTATAACTTCTGGCACAAGTTTGAAGGAAATCAGTTGACCCCACTTTTGTGACCTGGAACACGTTCTCAGACAATGCCTCTTAATTGACTTAATTTCTAGTTCTCTTTCTTCTTGTTTTCATTGGGTTTGTGTCTTAAATACTAACAAGTTTGCTGTTTTTTTCATAGACGATGTTTCAAGAAATGTAGACTCGTATTGTTGTTTTGAAAACCTACAGTCTAGGAAATGCAGAATTCTATCTCTTAAAGTGCATATGACACGAAATTTTTTTCTTCTGTTTCTTATAGTTAAATACTCATTTAAAACAACTTCAGGCTTCGAAAGAGCTGGACATTTCCAAAACACATGCTTTTCGTCTTTGAAATATGCGCTTTTTCCTTCAAATGTGTCCCGAGGACTGGGATCGAGTTAACCGCGGGTCAAGTTGTTCGTGACGTAATAGCGTGTACCTTTGCCGCGAAGGTCTGTTGCCGCCAAGAGGATTTACGTTATTGTATCTTCGCCGATCGTCTCTAAAAGTCAAAAAGTTCCACTGACCTAGAAGAATCTGCGGATGAAGTAGAAGTTATTACAGGAGAGCAAGAATCTTATCAGGATCAAGACGAACCGCTCGCGAGCGCGAGTGACAGTGAAATTGATGGAGAAAGTGAAAATGCTGACCTTGATGGCTTGACGCCAACAGTTTTAGAGGCCTGATTTTAACGTGGCGTGGCAGTTTGTAAATGGTCAGTTATTACTGCAAGTCAACCGTGAATCTTTCTATGTAAAACAGCGACATTGTATTTTTTAACAATGCAACCATTGCTTCGCCTTGCTTCAGGTGCAAATGTCAACAATGCAGCCACGAAACTTTGACAGACGGTATGGAGTTCCACTGTTGCCACGAGGTTACAAATGCCATTTGAAAGCTAGTCTTCGATGGTTCTATCCAAACCATAAGTTGCATTACCAAACATGAGGATTACGGTGCAATGACGAACACGACCGTTCTTCTGCAAGTGGCTACATTACTTCGAGATCAAAATGGGAAGACGTATAGGATCAACTGGAGTGAGTCAAAATGAGTAAGTGTATAAAGCTTAATAATTAAAGAGGATCAAGTGCAGATCAAGAGATTTATCGAGTCAAAGATGTTAGGAAACTGAAATTGAACGGTACATTTTGAGAAAAAAACAGACAAAGAATTGAATAACAATTTGCAATGTGGTATATTTCTGTTTAGAAGCCACGAACTTACACTTTGAAGCTCTTTGATTGTTTGATTCAACTCAGCAACCTTTCGACTTAACCGACGATTTCCTTTCCTCAAGCTATCACACTTTCTCGACCTATCTAGACATGCTTTGCATATTCTGGTGTTAGTGGCAGGTGCTGAAAATGATAGAGTTGTCACGGGGGTTTCAGGTGTTGTGACAGTAGATAACAGAGGGCTGGATACAGGAGAGCTGGTGGATACGAGTGGTATGATGGATGCAGATACAGGTGTGCTGGTGGATACAGGAGGGCTAGTGGCGGATGCAGGGCTGGGGGAAGCTAATGGTCAAGGATCAGGTTTAATATCATCAGGACAGCAAGACATGGATGCTGAGGTCGAGGGCAGTGAACCATCAAACGCAGAAGGTATCTCCACTTGTGGCTGTTTGCGTTGTTTCGCTCGCGGTGATGCTGCAAGTGCATCTCGCTTTAACTATAAAAAGAATAACGAGGTGATGTTTCAGTTAACACGTTTTGATTGTCGAATGCTGTATGAATGGATGCAAATGACTTCGTATGTGAACTGAAGCATATGCAGGGGTGTTACCCATTCGTTTTCTTCTTTCAGTGATTATCTCGCCGCTTTTTTTGTGTCCCTTGTTGGAACAGAGCCTGCAACCAAGATCCTTCGCACTTTTAAGTTGCCAAAACCCTCCTCAATAGAATGATTCCTATTGAAGCAACTTTCCTCGAAGTGAGCTGAACACAGGCAAGCGTGTTTGTTTACTTGCTCAGCGAAATCGACGCGATGCCGTTTAACAAAACGAACCCACTGAGCCCTAACAATCGGGTCACTAGGAAACTGATGCATTGTTATGCCTTCAGTGTAGTAATTATAACTACAGCTGGTCTTGTTGAGGGCGCCAGCGACGCAACGTTTCCCACCTTTTGGTTTCTTTCCCTTTTCCGCCATGTTGGTTGCGATCTGAGGTGCACGCTATGACGTGAGACAGCTTTATTACGTGACGTTTTGACACATTTGAGGGAAAAAGCGCGTATTTTAAAGGCAAAAAAGGGGCTTTTCAGATATTTCTAGCGGTGTTAATATCTGAAGTTGTTTAAGATAGGTATTTAACTATTAGAAACAGACGAAAAAAATTTCGGGCCATATACACTTTAATGTGCTTGAAATGAGGGATAAATTCAAGTGGAGGAGTATCTTTTCGTATCTCAAAGATCAACAAGCAAAGTTCTAGTTTCTACAGGAAACAATTTCCGATACTAAAGATAAAGGTGTTTCGAATCAAATCCTCCTGGGAGGAAACTCGTGAACTCGCGGACGCAGGTGCAGATAAGTTCATAAAGAATCATCCGTTGTATTGTCTGTTGCAATTCGATCATTTTGAAAATCAGTACGGTGTATCTTGTACTTGTATATTCTCACGTTTGAATTAATCACTTGTTTCCACAAAATATTTGGCTGCATGTAACGCTTTCTTAGTTCTAACATTGTGAAACTGATAATGATGCTTGCAGGTGAGACGCCTTTTGAGTTTTATTGGAATGGTTTGTGATTCGTTGATAGGCCTTGGCAAACAGTGAACAGTAGAATTTACATCACTTGGTACACTGACAATTCTTCCATGAATAGAACTCTGAGCACCCCTTCGTAGTTCACGGATTTGCATGAATGGGGTACGAGATGATATTAACTGTTCTTCTAATGGCACCAAATTTAATATGTCAGCCTTCTTAGGAAAGCTCATTTTATTGGCTTTAGCACAGATGGGCAACTTGCCTTTCTTTACATTTGAGTGACAAGTTATGCAAATCCATTCAGTATCATCAACACTTTTTTCTCCAGTGATACAAGAATTTAAAATATGTTG
Source organism: Ricordea florida (assembly GCA_949710005.1). Taxonomy (NCBI): domain Eukaryota; kingdom Metazoa; phylum Cnidaria; class Anthozoa; order Corallimorpharia; family Ricordeidae; genus Ricordea; species Ricordea florida. The sequence continues at coordinate 19,521,121 of OX453272.1, forward strand.
TGAGCAAACCCTGTGGTTTTTAGTATTACATTTCACTACAGATGACTTATACAACAACAGGTCACAACAGGTACATACATATTCTGGTCCATGTTTAATGTTGTTGTGAAAAAAAACATATATCATTGAAACTGCATTATGTTCGTTTTCCTTTGCTTGACGTAATTGCATTTCAGTACCTGCTGTACTTGCTTGCAACTTGCTAACTTTTCCCCTATATGTTCTGGCTTCTCTACTTTGCGTTTTCTCTTACTTTGTTTATGAATTTCTTTCGCCTGTTCTGGATCTTCAGCATTCCGTTTTCTAAAAGACTGCCAGTTTCCCTTACATGTTCTGGGTTGCCCTTTTCTCTTTTTCTGGCAGCCCTATTCATTCATTCATTTGCTGTTCTTGTGTCTTCTTAACAACAGAGCTTCGTTCTCTCTTTTCCCAAATTCTGGATCAGTTATTCTCTTTTTTATGTATTCTTTCATGTATAAAGCTCTGTGTTTTTAATTTTTGTCAATTTGGTTGTCTCCAACTAAACTGTGACCTCTCGCGCGAAAACGTTCCTAACGCTTTTCCGTTAAACGGGTAAAATTCAACGGCTAAGGAACGGGTAGTCAACGCTTTTTCCAACGGCTTCAACGGCTTTTCCAACGCTTTCAACAGATACGCAAAAATTTCCAACGGTTTGTGAAAATTTTTCCAACGGCTTTTACCAATACTTACAACGGGTAGCTGAACGGCTTTTTTCAACGGTTCAGCGGTTCTTGATGATTGCCAACGCTTTCAACGCTGTTGATGATTTCCAACACTTGCAAAACCAGCGGGGAGTTTCATTAACCAACCGTTTACGAAACGATCCGAAATCGTGATAAAACGGCATGATATTTCAGCTTGATGTCATCATTCTTGAATCCGGGGATCCTGCCAAGTAGAAGTACGGAATTTTCCTCGACGAAATTGCTCAGGAAGTTCTTCACTTCTTCTGTCACGAACTGCGGAACAGCGTTGTGTGGTAGTCTCTTTGGGTTCCATGTATTGACCCTTAAAAATATACCGTTTTCTTCGTAATGTTCTTTCAGTCTACAGAATCGGCATAGAGGTTTAAAAGTGTCTAAAATACTGGTAGCTGGTAGCTGGTAGCTGGTAACTGGTAACTGTGAGCAGTCGTTTCTAAACCGGCAACTCAATATGTATCGGACTGTTTTAATTTATATTGTCTAACAATATGCATGTTCTTCGATTTTGCATGTTCCTCAACTTTTAAGTTGAGGAATGCCCTTCTGGAGTTGCATATACATTACTGCAGAAGGAGAAGGAAACAAACTATTAGGAATATTCATGGATAAAGATTCTGAATATCTGTCATTCCCCACAATATTTTGTGGCAAATGAAGATCCCAAAACAATGAAAGAAAGGTCCCTGTACAGTAGCCAAGTGAGTGTTAAGATGTCAGGATAGAAGAGCTGCAATGTTAGTTCCAAATATATTTTATAAAGTTAAAAAATTGCAAATCAAGCAAATTCAAGATAGTGCTTGCATTTCTCTCAGAAAGTGCAAAACAAAAGGAAAAACATATATTGCTGGTGAATTGAAATCAGAGGATTATCTTAATAAGCTAGTGAATCTTGATGAAGGCAGGCCCTATGGATAAAGGAGTTTCTAGGCTGTAGCATCTCTGAACTGACAAAGTTACAGCAACCCACAACACCTTTTTAGGATTATTGCGTGCACTTTGACACTCATTCTTTATACCGACAACCTATACTGAAACTGCTGTCTACATGTTGCAAAACACTAGCTCTGCATGGGATCACTCGAAAACCTGTGTGCATGTCTCACCTTGTCATTCCTCAACTATAAGCCATATCAATTGAACACATCTTCACCTACATCTGCAACCTTGACCACAGCTTCTCTATCTCATCATTCACGAGTTGCCTCACATCAGGCTTTGATCTCTTGATGCAGCCTAATACCACTTTTTTGTAGTTATGGTTATTGTCAAATATTCCTGCATTTTCTCAGTTTATCCTTTTTCAGTATTTTTGTATAGTAGTAAAATTTGTTTATTTATCATCGCCGCTGATACTGGAAGAAGGTCATTTTATGGCTTGTTCACTGATTATATAATAGACAGGCCACGGCCAGCGCCATCACAAGTGACATTAATAGTTCTTTTAACTGGCTTGACTCTATAAAATAATACATTCTTAAGAAATGTACCGTATTTGCATCGCGATAAAAAAAAATCACACCCTAGACCCTCTGCTGCAATTGATCTTGCCAGAAGCCCATAAAACGGTTGCTATGTTAAATTCAGGTGACTGTTATTGTATAAGATTTGATTGTGTTTCGGATTGCGTTACCCACGCCACGTACAGGACCTTCCAGGTTCATAGAAAAAAAAATGCCTTACATCGAAGTTTGACCTTGGGGAACAGACCGGCTTTAAAGAAGATCCTCGGCAGGTATCAAAACAGAACAATCGTTTGTTTTAGAAAGAAGAATGGCTGATTAAAAAACAAGTGCAGGGTTTCTTTTCCCATCTTGCAGCTTCCAGAAGAAGACAACACACCTTCCCTGCCGACTTGAGTGATAAAGGACTGTCCCAAGAGGAAGAAGAAGTTGATAGACACCGCCACCTAGAAGCCTGGTCGCTCAAGAGTTGCGGCCGCAACACCCCCTATCATATGATGCCTAGGTTAGCCAGTGCGAGTACACAGAGAAAAACAAGCTAAACTAGTTAAACGTAGCGGTGTTAAAATAAGTCCTGTGTCAATTTGAAGTTCCGTTTAAAACTGGAGACAGGAAGAAAGAACTTCTTGATCAAATCACTTTATTCTTTATAAGAATGCACATGTTTTTAACTACCGTAAAGGCAATGCATATTTGTGATGCGGATCGGCTATCAGTCCCTGGTTTCATAGCACTGTTACGGACATTTGCATCTGTTGTAAACAACGGCAAAACCAACCGAAAAAGTTTATTTGTAATTAATGAGGCGGACTGTTGATGTTAACTTAAGCTCCAAAGCGTTTTTAGTTGGATAATGTCTATCGGTCGTGCCGCCGAATTGTAAGCGTACATCACGATGGCGCAGATTTCGGAATTCAGCAGAATGTCCTACAACGCAAGGCGTAGAGTGCCCACAGATTTTATTCCGTAAATCACTAGTCTGGCCTTAGTACTTTCGGGTCATGATTCAGTTTACTTTAACTTAGGTGCCACATTGGAGAAAATACTACTCAGCTGAAGTCACGTTTCGCTTATTTTGTATTGTGACGGAAGTTATCTTCAAAGCCTTTTTGTTCGGTGAAAATTGTTCCAAGTTTTCCTCTATTACACGTAAGTAAGTAAGTAAGTAACGGCTTTATTTAACGAGGGTAGTACATAATAGTACAAAAGTACTAACAAACTTGTAGCCCTCACGAAATACAGATTAAAATTTATAAACACCTAAAAATCGACTAAATACGTAATAATACAGACCTAAAAAGTATATAAAAGCTAATGCATTGCAAATCACGGACAAAAATGTACTAAAAATTTTTGTTCATCTAATAACAACTTTTCAAATTTCTTTCTAAACAAGCTAGCCGATGCCTGCCTTCTTAAATTTAATGATAAACTATTCCAAAGTTGAGCCACTGTAACAGAGAACATTTTGCCACCCTCAGTTTTCCTGTTAACCTTAGGACAAATCAAGTTTAAATTTGCATGTCTGGTATTTCTAGCATGCATTTGGCTATTCAATTTTAACGCTTCAAAAATATATGATGGAACTTCACCATTTACACGTTTATAAGTCAAACTACATTTATTCACTTTAATTTCTTCATAGAAAGGAAGCCATCCCAACTTATTAAAAAGTTCAACTGACGGTGATAGTCTTGAGGAATCTAAAATCACCCTTGCAGCCCTTTTTTGCAGTTGTAATACCCTAGTTTGATTTGCTTTACTACAAATAGACCATGTAATAGATCCATACATCATAACAGGCTTAATAATAGCGTTATAGTATAATTGCCTTTGATTAACTGACAAACAGTTTCTGATCCTCTTTAGTATTCCAATACGTTTCGCAAGCTTTCCACAAATGTAATCAATATGTTCATTAAAACTAAGTTTATCATCGACAACTAAACCAAGTAACTTTGTACTTGAAACTCGCTTAATGTCTTGCGGTACTGGTGGACTCAGTTCACCAATCATAGAAGCCAGACGTTTCCCAGTAATTAGTAGAAACTTTGTCTTTTTTTCATTCAGTGGCATCTTATTACCAGCAGCCCAATCTTGAACATTGACAACAGATTCCTCCAAGGATTTTATTAGCTGATGTAGTTCTTTATAATCAGCTGACTTCGATATAGTAGTATCGTCTGCATACAAATCCAGCTCAGCATTACCAATGTGCAAGGGAAGGTCATTTATGAAGATTATAAAAAATAGAGGCCCCAATATGGACCCTTGTGGAATCCCATGGCAGATTTCTCTCATAGTTGATCGTGCTCCAGACAACTGAACACACTGTTTCCTTTGATGCAGATATGACTTTGTCCAAGCAATAGCATTTTCATCAAAGCCATAGATCTTCAGCTTTAATAAAAGCAGAGACATCATTAGATAACAGCACCAAATGTGCAGCCAAGGCGTATTTGAGCAAGTTAAGAGCCACCAAGAACTTGTAGTTAAAATTAGCCACCAAGGTACAACGTTTCGTGTCTTGAGGCACATTTGCACGAAAAGCAACCGAGGCATCTCCAGCAACAACCAATGACTCGACATTTATCCAGATATCCTTGCGTACTTTCCTGATAGGTTTACCGGTTAGATTTCTGGTGAGGAGAAGAAATATAACAAAAAGTACGATGGAGCGAGCGAAACGCCGCATGTCAGCCATTTTTCTTCTCCAGCTCCCGTCAAGTATTAAGGAAAGATTAAACTTGAATATATAAAAAAAATTCAGCTTCTTTCGTGAAAAGGTTTTAATTTGCAGCTCCCGAAATATAGGGCTAAATCTGAGAGTGTGGGAAGGCGAATCGGGTAGCTTTGAGGTTGTCTTACAAAACCGCCTTGCAAAAAATAATGCAAATCGAATTGATCCAAACAAATGTGATATTTGTACATGGAACATAATGCCTATTTTTCACTGAAAAAAAATCAGCCAAATCAGTAAAGGTCCGAAATTTGCCTTATCCGTTCTCACGCGGACAGCCTCTTAAGCTTGACGCCTGTTTTTTTTTTTTTTTTGCAAGAGACAAGGTTAACCACAGAAGGGTTTATTGTCCCATTTTGGTTTAGATGTGTGCTGCTGCTATAGCAACCGGGCTGGTTAAAAACAAGGCTTTAAAAATGGTTTTTGTTATTAAAAAATCCAGTCGTTATACAATTTTGACAGAGACGGTTTTCTTAATTCACCATAATTCATCTCCAATCCCCTCTGCCAAAATTCAGATTCTTGTGCTGGGTCATTCACACGGTTTCTGAACTATTTTTATGCCAAATGTCTTCAAATTCTAACGACTGGATCGTTCGAAATCAATCAGTGCAAATGCACTGTCTACATTTTTCTAGCAACCGCGCATGTGCACAAAAAACCTCAGGATCTCAGGTTCCTCTCATTCGAGAACAAACAACGTGCAAATCAGTGAATATGCGGTTTTCTTCCCTTTTACTGTAGCCACCCGTTAAAATGGTTGAGAATTTGGCGGAGTACAACTGGGTCAGCAGTCCCACGTCCTCTGTGAAGAACAGGTGAACCCACTGATGCTGTTGCTCCATTCGCGAATACAACAGAGTTTATAGTGGAGACCTCTACTAACTCTGATGGCAAAAAGGTCTTGTTCGCCATGCTTTTCAAACAGTTGACGAAGGTGCTGGTAACCGATGCTAGAGTCAGCGAGTTTCTTCGATAATTCCTTTTTGATTACACCAGTGTCAGAAGAGTTAAACAAATTACCTTGAAAGGATTGCTGAAGGGTATAACTGTGGTCAAGATAAACCAGTTCTTCGAGTGCAGATTCCATTTTCATTGGTTTGCTCTTATTTACAATTTCGCAACGTCTTCTAGAGCATTCTGGCCTGATTGGTCTTCGAAAACAAACAGTCCTCAACGCTTGACATTTTTTTTTTATGAGCTTTGGAATAAAAGCAAGAATCTCTGCGAAATAAACGTTTAGTTCTTTCCTTTTAGGAATACGTTGTGGGGAATAGCGCAGCAATATTCTAACCAAAGCTGGAGTGTAAAAACAGGAATTTGTGGCCGACAAGGATGACTTTAGCACAATCATTCCGCTATTGGATGTTGCTATAAAGTCAACAAAGAACTCGAGGCATTCAGCTTGAGAGACGGTCTCCAAAGAGTTCCCACTACAGTGAACGACATGTTTACCGCCTATTGATCCTGCTTGAAATTTATCTACTCTTTAAGCATGGAAAGAAATGCCTTTCTTTGGTAAAAAACCTCCTATTAAATAAAGACAACAATTTTAACTTCGATAATCTAAGATCGTAATCATCATCAGACAAAGTAATCCATCTGGTGGCTCTTCGCAGAACAGCCTCTAATTTATCAATGTTACGTTTTGTATGAGGGTTCCAAGTTTCGCATGAATATTCCAATAAAGGTCTCACAAGACCACAGTACAGTGTTTTCTTAGTATCAATGTCCTTGAGATCTCCACAAGTTCTTTTAACCAATCCTAACACTCTATTAGCCCTAGCAGTAATTTTGTCTATATGTTGATTCCATGAGAGATCACTGGCAGTAAACAATCCTAAATCTTTGTGCACATTGACACTTTCTAAGCGTTGACCTTCAATAAAATATTCTCCAACTAAAGGTGATTTTTTCCTAGTTATGTGCATGATCTTACATTTCTTAGTGTTCATTATCATCTTATTCATCTTACGCCACTCTGATATTCTATCTATGTCACCCTGAAAATTAGACAGATCTTCTTGAGTATTAATAACCCTGTACATTTTACTGTCGTCAGCACATAAAGCGATTTAACTGCCCTTACTAATTACCCCAGGTATGATCATTGATATATACTATGAGAAATAAAGGTCCCAACAAGGAACCTTGTGGGACACCAGAGGTTACAGGTAGCCAATCAGAAACCTCTCCTTTCACTACTACACGCTGTTGACGATTTGTTAAATAATCTCTGCACCAAGCAAGCAGTTCTCCGCGAACACCATATTTATAAAGTTTGGTCAAGAGAATGTCATGACAGACGTGATCAAAACCCTTTGAAAAGTCAATAAATACTACATCGACCTGGCCACTCCTATCCAAGGCCTTGAGCCAATCATGATGTACCAAGAGCAGTTGGGTGGTGCAAGAGCGACCAGTGAGGAACCCATGATGAGAGTTATGTATGAAACTGATAACTTGATTATAAATAGCATGATACACTATTCTCTCCTGGCATTTTCCGATTATAGTTAGGAATGAGATGCCTCTATAATTTTCTACTGGCTCTCGATCACCATCCTTATGTATAGGTGTGATATTTGCCGATTTCCATAATTTAGGTAGGCGTCCCTGATTGAATGATAAATTGAAGAGCGTACTCAGGGGAATTGCAGATGTGTCAGCAGCCTCTTTAAGTAGACGAGCAGGTATTTTATCAACTCCACAAGACTTATTAGCATTAAGACGGTTAAGCAAATTTTGAACTTCTTTAGTGTCACATGTCACATGGTTGGTGAGGACATCAATACTTAAGTCTTACAAGTCAATCTGTATCGGAGCTTGTACCCCAGTACTCCGTTTACAAAAAACTGAGTGGAAGTGAATATTGAATAAATTAGCTTGTTCTTGAGGTTTCGACACAGATCTTCCGTTGTAAGTGATTACTTCAGGAAGCCTTTTTGATTTCGACTTAATTGAATAGTAGCTCCAAAATCGTTTCGGGTTTGCCTTCAGTTGACAGGACAAATGCTGTAGATACCTTTTATACTCAGATCGTATAAGTTGTTTGACTGATCTTCGTAACTCTTTAAACTTACTGCTAAGGGCTTCTGATGGATGAGCTTTAAGTTTTCTCCATAAACTTTTTTTCTTTTTGATCTTATTGAGAATATCCTTGGTGATCCATGGAGGATTAATTTTCTTTGTTACAGTAAAGGTTGGAATGCACATATCAGCAGCTGCCAGTAATAGGTCATTGACTCTTTCAGTACAAACGTCCACATCCTCTTCCAAGAAGGCACAATTCCAAGGAATATGTGACAATAATTCATTCAGTTCAGTAAAGTTTGCCTTCTTAAAATTGTAGACTTTCCTTGAGACAGGGCGACCAGATAAAATTTTAATGCTAAAGCTGACAGGAAAATGATTAGAGTTAAAATGATCAGTCAGTATTTCAACATTACTAACCAAAAGAGGGGTTTTGGTCAGAATTAAATCAAGAATATTACCATCAGTTTCATTCAGCATTCTTGTTGGATTGAAGTTACATTAAACCAGAAAATGATCGTTGAGCATGTCACAAAAATCAACAGTACATACATCGCTTCAGGTGGGAGTCAAACTGTACCAGTCGATGCTTGGGAAGTAAATTGTTTAATATTGGTGGGTAAATAGCCTTTAAGGAAGAATATCTAACCGATTTGTTTTTACCTACCGATTCTTCAGCAAGTCTTTGGAGAGGTTTGATTCTTTTCCCTCAGAATGTGTGGTTCAGCCAGGACAGGTAAGGCGATGTATTCTGAGTCTACGTTTACATCTCTCAACTTGTGCTTTTTCAGTTTTGCATACTTTGGGTAGGGTTTTCAGTTGTAAAAATTTGTGAGGTCTTTTGACTGACAGTGAAGTTACATGGCATTTGCCAAACCACCGTAAACACAAAGAAAATTTGGTTGTAATCGCAACCATGACTGTTTTGCTTTCTTAAAGCCACGTCGGCTTTTAAGCAACACCGCTGAACGTGCAGAAACTGTGTTCGGCCACCTTAAATCATTAAACCTTGGGGTTTAGAAAACACTACTTAGACTTGTTCTTCAGTTCGGTTAAGTCTGTTAAGTGGGATATTAAGTTTCAAAGTCAACATATTATCAGAGCACTAATAAGATCGTTGTCAATTCTGCCAACTAATTCCTCTATGTTTTTCACAAATAGATGCGAGGCATTCAAAAATGGTGGTGATAAAAATAGTAGGGGCAACAGAACATAGCTTACCTGTAATATATCAAAGAGAGCTACCTTGAACAGACCCCTGACCTTACCACTGCTGAATGTCACTGGGAACTCTGAGAAGGGTCGAATTGAACTGCAACTTAGCTGCCAAAAAAGGACATAGCACATTAATTTTACTGTATCGATTGAAACTTTGCAACCACAACATTCCCTTACAGGACTAGAATTGATAAATTGCACCCAGTAAAACTCTGTGGCATTCGTAAAAGTACTGAATTAATGAGCTATATTTACCTGTCTAAAGCTAAAATTTCTAAAATTATTTCCTAATCTTGTAATACTAATATTTCACTAACAAGAAGACCGTTTCTGCTTGGTGAAAAAGAAAATTGCTGTTGCGTTTTTCTTCAAAAAAAAAGGCTTAATTGAGAGACGAGAGGCTCTAGAAGGTTACACTGGGCTGCCTATTTGAAGCATTGATACGCAAACGGTTCAATTTTTTAAACTGTTTCATCAAACCATTCAAATTTGCATATCGGCCGAGTCAATTGCGAGTCCGAAACAAAAATGACTCCAGCCCTCAGTCCAAGACAATTGACAGAGTCACCGGTCAGTGGTAAAAACATCGTTTTTTAAAAAAATGTTAAAACAGCGTAAATATCTCTGAACTAGACGCTCTAAGGAGCGTTCACTCGGGCTACACTTTATAATACGTATTCGAACAAACTTGAATGTGTCCGTTCACGATTAAGGTTGGTATTATATGGCTGGTTCCGTGACGGCAAAAACCCTACCAGAACTGCAGTTCTAGCTCACGTCGTGTTTAAGCTGAGTTATTTTATCAAAATTATTCCAAGGTTCTTCAGAAACTTCAATTTGCTAAACGCTGACAACAGTTTGGCTTAAAGCTGACAGTAAGTACAATAAATATAAATTTGTTTCCTGTAATCGATCATTAGCTGTTTTGAATTCCTTCGTAATCTTGGTTAATCGGACTAATGTTGACCAATCAGCTTCCTTGGTTTCCACGGTAGAAAAACAATTGTGACACCTGTTGCCATTCAGCGGGTTCTAAAGTTTTCGAAAGCGAAGAAGCGATATCTGGGAACAACAAGTACGGAATATTAACCAAGACTTGGCCTGCTCTTTGATCTGCAAACCACTCGTACCGACTTCTATTATGCTATGGATACTTGGGAGTTAAAAAGTCCATCGTTTTGTTTTCGGCGACGAGAACGGTAGACCCTGATCTGGTCGCCACCACCAGACCATGAACGTGCTTATAGTCTCTGGAATTTTCCGAATTGTTTTCGACTTCCTCTGCCTCTGCGACGTTTTTTGACTTAAACGAAATTAGAGTTTACGATGTACAACGCGCTTTAGGCATAACTACAAACACTACCACAAGCTGAGATTACATTTGTTGTTCGACTAAGTCGGATCTGGACACTTAAATTTACCCCGAAAAAGTGGAGGGAAAGCTCAAGTGGTACCACGGCTTATACTCAGCTTCATTCTCCAGCTCCATAAGGTCATATTTTGTTTGAAGATCACCATTTCTGTTACATCCATTTCACCGCCATTAAAAACAATTAAATATTCTACTTGAGTCTCTACAGCTCATTGGCAATCTTGGCAAACAGAAAAAAAAAACCCAATCCCATTTTACGACTGTAATAAGCGAAAGGGTGCCCCATTTCTTTGTTTCATCTCAACCATACGTAACACTCTTTTCCTTTTTAGAAAATTCTTGTTTATTGCTTTACTTATGCTGAAAATCACTTTTTGGACGAACTCAATTTCTATAAAAACCCGGGATAATAAGTTTTATGGTAGTGACCGCACTACATCAGCAAGTGAGAAGAGAAGGTGATGGCAATAATTAACGGTGGATGCAGTGAATCGAAAGCTTTTGACAGGTTAGTTGATAGAATGCTTACAGTCAGTTTGTTATCCCTTATCTCTGTACACTATGATGAACATTAAAATCGTCCATTGATTTGAGTTGGGCACCGTCTCCACCGATCTCGTCAGCTATTTTGGCAAAGCAATTTATTAGTACTTCAGCCACTTGCTTTTGATCGTTTACAACAGATCCATTAACATTCAACTTGACATCCGCATTATACGAGCAATCTTCTGTACTTATGAAGGGCTCAAAAGTTTTAAAAAGATCTCTTGATTTGGTCTTAAGTGTTTCTGCCTTTTTCTTCCAGTATCTTTTTATTGCAATCCTACACTGTTTTGTTGCTTCATTCCTAGCTATTCAACCAAAGCTTCCAGTTTTCCAGTGTTTTATTTTTTAGAAATTTTGACGTTGCCTTTTGTTTCGCTCTCATTGCTTTCTTCCATTAGAAAGTCATGAATGGAAAGTCTTTGTTCCGCACTCTCATGGTTTTAACAGGCGCTAATTCGTCCAATGTATTGTTCATCAATGAGTTCCAGATGTATGCTTTACTATCTACCTCATCAAACAATTGACCAATGTGCCAAGGGGCCATAGCCAGATGTTGCTGGAATAAATCTGATTTCAAATTTACCAAACTTCTGAAAGTAATGACTTTAGGCTTGTTTGGATCGACCCTCTCTTTTAAAACTACGTAAATAAGAGCATGATCACTAAGTAATGAATAGTAATTTCCGGAGTATTTGAAATGCTCGGGTTTGTTAAAAAGTGAAACAGCCATAAGTGTTTTTTTGTCCCCCTCTTTTTGGGTATAACCTGATCACTTGGTGATAGTTTAGGTGTAACTTTTTGTTGCCACTTCTAGCGCGTTGTATACTAGAGAATACCAATAATTGCTACCGCGATCTTGAGTTTGTTGATGGGCTTCTCGACATATCTCGCATCTCGGATTGCGACCCTTGCACATGCACCTATCATACTAGGGGAAGGGATCGTATTATGGGTGATGTGCAGGATGCTATAAATTGGTATGCAAAGAGGAGTGCCAATTTGTTGTAGGTTAAATATTTTTGACATATCACTTAAGTGGGAACAATTACCTTATCAAAGCATGCACCATTTAAGGTAGGTTGAGCTAAAAGCCCTCGCCAAAGAGCGCAGCATTATACATTTTAGTAAAATGCGTAAAGTCGAACTCACCAAAGCCCTAGATCCGTCTAGATCCTTCTACAAGTCCCACATAAGGCTCACACTTGGATATCCCCCAAATATGTGAGCATACCAAGTATAAGTATCGTTGTAAGGACTGTAGTGGATTCCAGATATGCAAGCACAATAAACAGAGGAACTGGTGCAGGGATTGTGGTGAGGGGTCTCAGATATGCATCCATGACAGGCATAAGTATTATTGCAAGGAATGTGGGGGTAAGGGTATTTGTGAGCACGAAAGAGTAAGGTACACCTGCGAAGATTGTGGTGGGAAGGGAGTATGTAAGCATGCGATAAATAAACATTTCTATAAATTATGTCAAGGTTCGCAGATATGTAGACACATCAAGCAGAGGGCCAGATGTAAGGAATGTAAGATGAAATATGAGCATGGAAAACGAACGTACTATGCAAGCAAGGTAGACAGACAGATAGGAGCGGGAGTTGCGACCCAAGAAGTAGAGGGTGTTTTGCCCACTACGTACAGGCCTACAAGGATGCATCCATGGCAAATGTAGTTCCTGTTGCGAGTTATGCAATAGTACAAACATAAACATCTATGATAGATTCACCTTAAAAGTAGGTCATCATTCATCATTGCAACCAAATGCGCTATGGTGAATGTTCTACCAAGGTATAAAATAATCTGTACAAAATCACGACCAGCCTGGGACTCTCTCATAAACCACTCAATGATAGGGTCTTGGTACATCCCATCGATACCAGGTACGTTTACTTTACCAGTATGAAACAGAATGATGGTTATAACCTTCGGTTTTCTGCCCTTCGTTAAATCTCTCGTCTACTCCTCTAGAGTGTCTCATAAGTCATCGCCTCAACCAACATTGTCCAACCCCCATCCCCATCATCATCAGGGGAGACTTTATGGATCACCATCTTCACTACTGTCTGGGACACCATATTTTGTTTGCCTCATCAAATGACGAGCAAGCGTTCTCTCCTTCACTGTGAACCCCAACTCGAAGCTCACATTTCTCATCGCAGATACGATACGTTTCCATGAAGGTCCCCTGCTTGAATGAGAAAGATGGTATTTTTTTACGAGTTATGAACCTCCCTCTTGGACGTCACTTCCACTGCCTCTCAACAACAGCTGGCATACAGTGCTCCATCTCTTCAGGAACAGCACAATCATCTGTCGCTTCCATTACAGGTGGGCAAAGGTAGTTATCCTGTAGCTGCTCTACATGGCACTTTCAGGTCTGGTCATTTATCTTGACTGGACCTGCTCAATGACTGTACCACGCACCCATTTTGGCCCTCAGCGGTGGTTGTATACACACAGATATATATATATATACAAAAGATCTCAAGGTGCCGCTCTTGGAATGGAGCAATTTCTTGTTGACCACCGTCGTTACATCCGTCTTGTCTTGACATTTCCACCCCGAAGGGAGGTGGTTGAATGTCGAGCTGATCGATATGCCATAAGGAATCCTATGAAGCTCGTGTTAGAGTTCTTCGAGACTTATCAGCCTTCACTCTTTTCTTGAAACTCTGCACCAACATACCATTACCAGTTGTAAATTTGCTAAAGGCTTCTGACGTGAACTGTGGTCCGAAGTCGGACACAATCTGATCAGGGAGTTCCAGGCGAACAAACAGGGAGCGCAATGTGCTAACTGTCTTCTCAGCAGTTGTGTCTTCCACCACAAAGACCTCGGGCCACTTGCTGTGTGCATCAATCACCAACATTGGGAAACTCCCAGTGGCGCAGGGGTGCAAGGAGTGGATTATTAGCTGTCTGCTAACATCCCTCACAATTTAGGACTGTCCCCTCCATATCCTTTTCGATGTAAGGCCACCAAACGGGACAAGCCTTCATCTTGACCATACCGATATGTCCCTCTCAGCTTGGTCGGGACCACCATTCTGCTTCCCCACAAAACAATTCCATGTATGGTAATTTCGGTCAACCGGTGAGCATAAGGAATAAGCTCCAGGTGGACGTCTCCTCCCTCCCATCCTGACAACCCAAGCTCTCGGACACGAGACAGGACGGGGTCTCTGTGGGTCAGCATTCTCAGTTCCTGGTGTGTGACAGGAAGGACCTCCACCACAGAAGTGCAAGACATTTCTACTTCGTCTGGCTTTTCAGCTGGTGCTCTTGATTAGGGTAGACAAGATAAACCATAACAATTGGCTGGAAAGAAAAGGCACCTAGAAAAAGGCGCCAAAGCTGTATCCTTGCTGCTGCGGGTTACTGGCACAGCCTTCCTCGGATCCATAATGTATTTTAGGGGTGATGATCTGAAACCAGGGTAACCAGGGTAACCACCCTCCAGATACGTTTGAAACTTCTTCACATCCCAAACCATGGATAACGCCTCTTTCTCAATTTGTGCATACTTCTCTGTCTCGGACAGAGACCGAAATGCGTAAGCAATGGGCTGCTCTTCTTCTTCCATGGTACAGTGTGATAAGACAGCTCCAAGACCATACGAGGAACAGTATGTGCGTAAGACCACTGGCAATTCAGAATCATAATGCATACGAACCTTGTCTTGTAGCAACATTCCTTTCATGACTCGGAAACTAGCTTCTTCCTCAGTGCCCCACAACCACTTTAAATATCATCAATTCGGGGAAGCGGGTAAACATCCACTTTAACTATGGATTATTCGTCACCTTGAAGTCACCACACACCCTTACACTGCCATTGTTCTTCACAGGGGTCACAATTGGAGCTGCCCACTCACTAGTTGCTACCTTTTTTATAACCCCTTTAGCCTACAGTTCTCTCAGTGTCTCCCACACTGCTGGTTTACGAGTTAATGCTATTGAGCAGGCTTTCCAAAATCGGGGCCAAGAAACCTCTTTGAGCTGGATCCGTGCTTAAATATTCTTCATCCTGCTCAGACCTTCAGAGGAAACACTCGCATGTCTACTCAAAACGTCTTCCAGGGCTGGAATGGTGTCTGATGTTCCTAACTGAAGGGCCAGTCCAGCTGGGTGGACTCCAAACATTCCATGCCAAAGAGGGTGGGGTTCCTCATTCTTCATTGCGTAAATTGGAAGTTCCTTACACTGCCCCTTATATTGGACAGTTACAATGCAAAACTCCATGAGTTTCACTGGTTCACCCGTGTAGGTATGAAGCTTCAAAGTAGTATCCTGTAAAGGAAGACGGTGCAAGTACTCCTGATACACTCCCTTGCTCACGACTGACACAGCAATGGCCACTGGTCGACCTTTGAGAAATGGGCCTGCTGTTCTTACTATCAGAAACTTGGTAAAGGTCCCCATATTGCCCGTCACTTTCTTCTGACCATAGTTAATCGAGGGACTGGTTATGAAACCCTGGAGATTTCAAAAGAACAATGCAATAGATGATGAATCGACCGTGACCCTACACAATCTTTTGTTTTTGTTTCACATGTTACTTGTGAACATATTAGTCGAAACGTTTGATTGGTTATCCTACCGAAAAAAGTGTGTTTTTGTGCAGGGTCAAGGCCAAAAAGGCGAACAAAAACATGAAACAAAGAAACTTGTCGAGTTTCATAACCATCTACATATATAAACTATGTTCTGACTTAGCACCCTCCAAGGCATTTACTCCACGGTCATTTGTTTCCTAAGTGGCTTCTTTCTTCCTACAGGCTCGCTGTGTGTGTCCTATTATGCCACAGTGATAGTAGCATTCCTTAATAAATGGGCACTTTCGTGAGTTATGTGATCTTGTGCAATAGTGACAAGGCTTAGACTGCTTACTTCCCTTGCCCCGGGAACCCTGCACCTTTTGTGGCGACTTGGGAGAAGCTTGGTCCTACCCAGATTTGTCAGTGTAAAGTTTATTGACTGGTGTACCTGGCTCCTGTTCCTCCTGAAGCACTTGAACATCTTTGCTAGCTCTATAGCCGGACACTTTTGAACTGCAAGATCAAAAGACAGTTCAGCGAGTTTTACCCTCAACAACTCAGTAATCATCTTTGGATCGCAAATGCCTGAAACTAGTCGGTCACGAAGGCGCTCGGATTGCATAGCCTCTCCTTGCATTCCGTGGTCAAGTGCTTCATTGTTGCCACATAGTGACTAACTCACCAGGATTCCTGGCTCGATTATAACACTCGTACCTTGTGACTAGGGTGATCTTTCATCTCTTAGGCATGGGCAGGTTGCGGGATTGGTAATGGGGCCGTTGTAGCCGGGGGAGGTGGTTTCTTTGTCTTCGTCATTGTATCAGGCAGCGGTCTCACCTTGGAACTCCCCAAATTATGCCTGGTGTCCAGATTTGGTATCCTCATTCAAGGCATCATTGACTCCAAAGAACATATCACTCGTCGCTTTCTGACGTTTACAATTACAACCAGTCAAACGTTCTGTATTGATAATGAGGTTGGAAGGATTCAACCATAAACCCGGTTTTAAAGCGAGTTGGTATCGTTCGACGCTCCTGGAAACATAGTCTTAAATCATGTATCTCTTAAACAAAGCCATAAATTCCCGCTGCGCTTCCACCGCGCAGCCCCCATGAACAAAAATACTCGATCGACCATTCACTTGAGCCCCCAAGATGTTATTGACAAACGCTTCAATGGACTGGTTCAACCTCCCCAAGCCCTCTTTGGTTAACACTTCTTCTTTGGCAGGAATGAACCAATTAACTCGATCCGCAACAAGCTCATTGCTCCATAGGTATAATACTAATTTCCCAGACTTTTCTATTCCACCCTCATCGGAGAACAGGTGTGATCTAGCCACATATTTTCCCCGGGATTGTATCCCCGGATGACATGCAAATTTTGGAAACCCTACCCCGGTCCACTCCTCATGTAGTGGGCAAAAATATCCCCCATTGCATGATTGCTGCCTCCTTTCCATCAAAAGTCTGGGTTACTGGGTAAACCAAATTCACTGCATAGTCTCTGGAAGGATAACTTGTTGTATGCGTTATTTGTTCGGCTAAATGGTTTGTCATTGGGTAGAGGAATACCCAACTCGTGGAGGATCCATCTGTCGTGAAGTAGACATGAAATTTCATAAAATAGCTTCAACAGGTAAGAACTTTTTTGCCTCATTCTGACTAAGCCCACACCCTGAAATCACGAACCATACAGCAAAGTTAAGTTGGTGTGGCCAATACAGGATATTGCGCTCATCCAACCATCGTCTCGCTTGTTTGGATATGTAGAAGGGAATAGTTGTCTTTTTGGGAATCTCTCATCTTTACCCAAGACTTTCAGTAGGTGACACAGATATCTACATCTGTGTGTAGTGAGGTCATATCATTTGGTATCTAGTTGAAGGGCACCGAGGGATAAGGTACCGTGTATTCAGCACTTTTAATGTCTATGGAAAAGGTTTTCTGCGCGGAGGTGAAGTCCTCCAAAGCAGTGGGATCACTCACAAACACGCTCTGACTTCTACCAGGAGATCGCCATGAGATATGTACATTTATGTATATAATGTACCTCTGTCGATCCATCAATAAACCATTGAGTATATAGTTGAATTTGGAGAGGTTGGCTGGAGGGTAATTCTTAAAGTCAGAGATGATAGACATGCTATTCCCTTTTTAACTCGTGAATGCAAAGCAATGAACGAGTTATAGCAGTGGGGAAGAAGTTCCACTTTCGTCACTTGAGGGTGTCAATGGGGTTAACTACTTAGCGTATAAAGGCCTTTTTTCGCTATCGTAAGCGTATAAAGTACAAAATATTAGCTGACAAGCGTATAAAAGCATGTGATTTTTAAGCGTATATGGAGCAAAGCCGACCAATACAAGTTAGAAATTGATAAAAGAAAGATAAACATTTTTTGAGAATAACAAGATAATTGTGAAATAAAAAAGAAAGAAATGTTTCTTGTCAATATTTACTTCGTTTAGACTTCGCCGTTACGCCTTTAGCCGTTATATTGCCGTCGTATTGCTGTCATCGTGCAAACAAGGAGAGAGGAGACTGGGATTGAGAAACACAACCGCAGGCAGGGTGAATGCAGGCGCGGAGAAAAAACGTCACATCGACCCCATGACAGATCTGTCATGGGGTCGATGTGACGTTTTTTCTCCGCGCCTGCATTCACCCTGCCTGCGGTTGTGTTTCTCAATCCCAGTCTCCTCTCTCCTTGTTTGCACGATCTTGCAAGACTTGCCATGGCGTCCATTTATGGCATAATTACTTTATACAGAAACGCATAGACCGTTTTCGTTCTAGAATATTATTCAAGGAGGATATGCAAATTTTACATGTGTTTAAACGCCATTTAGATTCATTTCTCGGCTTGAAAGAGAAGGCTAAAGAGGTCGGGATAAGCAGTTACGAAATCAAATTGTTTCGACTCGCTCGAATAAAAACAGGAGGAGAAAAGACAGAAAATTATGCAATCTACACTCAAGATCAATGGGACATGGAGAGGCCACTACTTTTGGGAAGTTCGGGAAGTGAACTGAACGGTGGGTATCCATATTTGACATATTTGATCATATTTGATCATAAATATTATTTGAGTTTTTCAAAGTTTGGACTTTTTGAATTCTCCATTTTATAATGACTGTGTTACTTATGAAGTTAAATGTTCAATGGTCTTTTATTGCAGTTCACGTGGTTGAAAAGATAACACTTCTTGGAACTGCTGGAAAGACTGTTGTTATTGAGATGAAAAGAAATAAAAGAAGCGAATGTGTTGAAACCACTAAAAAACCTGCAAAGGCCTTGCAAAGAAAGAGGAAAGCTGAAGCTGAAGAAGACAAACTTGTCAAAACCAAGATTCGCAAAGCAGAAACATTTGCACGTAATGAACGACAGGAAAAGGAAATGAAAGAGTTTAATGCAGGTATGATGGTTCCTTAAGGTCTTCGAGGGCTAAACGTTTGATCATATTTGGTCTAGAAACTTCAAACCGTGGCTTTCTTAGATGTACAGCTTTTCTGTACGGAAACGTCAGCACTAAATTATCGGAATTTATACCACCTTAAATTCCTTTTGCTAAACATGATTTTTTCTTTTTGTGGCAGAACTTCAGAAACTTGCTGGTAGCAGTGCCATTGACGAAATGCATGTTAAATGTGGATCGTGCAAAGAAACAAAAGTTATTGCAGGAGACCGAAGTACTTCTGGGAAAGTACGACACTTCATCGCCAGTAAGTAAGCAAACGGTGTAACAGCAGATCTAGAATAATTTACTATCCTTAGGACACTTTCTAAGTCGCAATAGACCGTGAGCAGTCACAATCTTATTTTTATTCAAAGTTAGTATGGTGGCACGCATAACACGCGAGTTGCAAACACGACAAGGGTCCGACAAGTGAGGGCGGAAGCTCACTCGAGTTGCACCCACTATCTTTGAAAAAATTATAGTAAGAGACTGTTGGCAGTCTATAGTATCAACAGTGATTAAGAAACACAAACTCGTGAACGGTAAAAAAGTCTCATTCTTCTAAGTACTCTAATTGTTTGTCATTGTTTTTTACAGACCACTTTACAAAATGCCAGGGAAAAAAAGACAAGTTGAGGAAGAGTGCATCTAGTTCAAAAACTATTCATCAGTTGTTCTCTGAAATACCAAAGAGTCATCATGTCCAACAACCTTTTCGTGAACAAGAGGACATATCAGTACCTAATGTTGACTCTACAGATCAAAGTATTGAAGAGGATCTAACAAACATAGATGAAACGTATGTGTACTGATGTTTGGTCATGTTTCAGAGTTATTTAAAGATGCAAAAAACTCAGCTATACAGTATTAAAGTTCTTATAACTTCAGAAAGACTGGAACTAAACCTAATCATTAATTTAAAAAAGAAAAACAATTTGCACCAACTTGTTGGGTTGTTTAATTTGTGTCGTTATATAAATAAAGACATTTAAACCATAACAGAAATTGTAAATTATTTGTCTTATATCTGAAAAAGGAAAAGGAAAACATGTGGCTATAAATAGCTCGTGCTCAGTGTTACAAGTTCATTCAGTATTGCTAATGCATCCATTTCAATGACTGGAACGTTTTTGCATTACAGCTTTGATGAAACTTCGTTGTCTGCTACATATGCTGGCCCTAGCCTAACCATGTCAACAATGTGTGGTGATCCTCTTTGTGTCCTTTGTTCCTCTTTCTCCCCTGATGAGTGTACTGGAGAATCTAAAGACACTGAAGAGTGTAGGGGGAAAAATGAACAGAATTCTTTGCACATGGGATCTTTCATGTCTTACTCAGGAGACATTTATAGCACCAAAGTTGACAAAGTTGAATCATCAGACGAAAGCAGCGACAGTCAGGAGAATGACGAGGATGATCTTGTTGTTTTTCCATGGTATGTTTCCCCTTTTGAAATTGAAATTTGTAGCTGAGATTCAGAAAGCGCCTAACTAGGGTTCTAACTATGTCACTTGATATTTGTTTCGTTTGTAGGTCATTGGCCTCCGCTGATCCTCTTGTTAACAGCCTAAACATTTTAATTCAAAGTGGAAAATTACCGAAAGATTGCATCTATTATAAGTTTGTTGACAATACAGTGCGATATGCACTTGTAGATTGGTCGAAGAAGAACGACTTTCAGTGGGATAAAGATGTCTTGGAGTTTTTCCAGAGTATTAAATATCTTCGTGGAGCAGCCACTGCAAAATTTGTGCGTGGTCCATGCCACCATGGAACATGTAGAGGGGGCATCAAATCATTCAACTTTTCAGACGCAGTTTGATGATCGCCTTAAACTCTGTGTGGGGCTCTCAGAACCTGTTGATTTGGATTTTATTACAAGACATCCCCAGTTGTCAAGTGGTGAATTGAAAGGCAAGTTTGTCACAGAAGCCGTTCCATACTTTGTCACAAGCACAGATATGAAAAATGCAATGCCTGTGGCTGTAGAATATGCCACCAAGTCCAAAACTAGAGAGCAAGTGAAAGCGTCCATGGTTGAGAAAATTAGAAGAGTACAAGTGTGTCGTAAATGTTGCCACGATGCTAAGAGCAACAACCTAACTCTATCCTCAAGTGAAGATTATTGTAATGCTTATTGTGATGTATATTGGACCACGGCGAAGGTATGTACAGCCTGTGAAAGAATGGGACAAACTTCACACATTCCCGCCTTGCGCGCCTGTTCCCAGTGCCTGAATGGCAGGATCAAGTGCCAAAAGGTTGCAGTGGCTGTGGTAACAACTGATTGTGAGGAATGCAACAAACAGGCCCTTAGTCAACTGCATGACGATGCAGCAGAACAAAATCTTCCTTCCGATTTGTATCTACTTTCTGCCATGCCAGATGTTGTTCATTTAGGAAAAAGCCTTAAATGCAGCTGGAGTAATTGGGTTCTCTGGTTCAATGGCACTCGATCTACACTAGCTATGTTGTACAACTTGAGAAGGGAAGGAGAGCCAGAGATACGCACGAAGTTGAAAAAGTTGTTGACCGAAGAATCCGTGAGAAATAAAGACCGAATGGCTGTCGATCCTATTCTTCTGCTGACCAAGCCAGAGCTCCTAGAAGTTCTTTCATCAGCAGAACGGGTTGTCTACACCACAGTGCCTGAAAAATACCGTATGTGGAAAAGCAATCGTCCTGGCATGTACCCCCATCCTCTTTCTGTAGGGTGTGGTCCCTTTGGCAAGTTACTTGTGCTTGATTTTGAACCACTAACAAACACAAGCAAGCTGCTTCTGGTGCGCCTTCATTCCCCAGCAGATGTAAATGTCCTTGTGGAAGGCCTTGAAAATGCCAAGTCTGTGGCATACACTGGTGGCGTGGCTTATTGCACGCATGCAAATGGAACTATCCGTTATGTTCCCATTGACAAGGAAGTAAGGCTGAGAATAGGTACACTCAAGACGAAAGTTGATCTACAAACAAAACTACAGGAGTTCCTCTTATCAACAGAAGGAACTGTGAAACAGTTAAGGGAAAGACTGGCAAGTCATCTACATGAAGTGGAAATATCATACAAAGGCAAAACAAACATCATCGCTGGTGTCAAGTTTGATAAGCCAACGACTATTTGTAGTCTAAGCGAAGATATTCTGTTAGTTGCAGACGATGGACACGGCTGTTTTTGGCAAGTTGTGCTTAGTTTCGATGGTGTTAGCATCCAGGGTACTGGGGTAGAATTTTCTCCCTATCCACATGCAACCATGAGTGTGACCTCATTGGCCTATTCCAAAGAGAAGAGTTGTGCCCTTTTTACTGCAAATGGCCGTTTGGGAGGTATCTTTCACCTGAACTTGTCAAGTCACCAAGTTTCAACAGTGCTAAGAAACCTTGAGCCTGACACATTTGAAAGGAATATTGCTTGCGTTGCTGTAGACTCAGAGGGAACAATTTACTTCACCGACAGGAAGAACAGGCAAATTTGGAAGTGTGATGGGACTGATGGAAGTAATTTGTCCGTGCATGCAGGTAAAGGTCAACAAGGCACGGCAGACGGCAGCGCAATGTTTGCTGAATTTTCACAACCTTATGTTATTTGCTGTGAGGGAAGAACACAGTATGTGACAGATTCGGCAACAGGGTGTGTCAAGCTTGTAACCCCTTTGGACGGTACGGTTGAATTTCTAACACACCTTGGGGACCTATTTCGTAACTTTGGAATTCATTTGCGAGGCCAGACAGGTATGGATTCCACCCTTGTGAATGCGCAAACCTGTCTACAGGGTGTTACAAGGTTCCTCAAAAGATGTGTCTTAGATGTACAATTGCAGATTGGCTCAGAAAGAAACACCAATGGGCCAGAGGGCACAGTAGCCAGCAAGACCATGAAATCTTGTGAGCTTATGTTAAACAGCATTAGCCGTCTCCTAAAACTATCAGAAATCATGAGTCCAGATGCCGCAAACGCCATCAACCTACAGTCTCTGTTGACTTTGGTGGTAGAGAACCTTCACGCAACTACGAAGATGAAACACCCAGCACCAAGTTTGCTAGACTACTGCCGAGAGTTTGGAAAGGGAATGAGAGAATCTATCAAGCGACTAACCAACTGGTCTGTTAAATACTTCACCCACCGGAAATCCTACTATCCAGTTCCAGAGCTCGCAATGGATCTGTCTACTATTGCGAAATTAACTCCAATCCCAGTAGTGCCCATGGACAAGGTGAACATTGCAAAGATGAGGGAATGGGCGAGTGAACATGGACAGTGTGTTCGACAGCTCACTGTAAGGCAGCAAACAACGAAATTTTCAGCTGGCACATTGCCCATGTCAGCATACGGGCTAAACCTACCACAAGATCCCCTTGAAAGCAATGTGGAGGAAGTCATTAAGGGTGAAGAAGAGGAAATTATCGAAGAATATGACTCTGACTCTGATTTAAGTTTATCTCTTATGTCGGACGATGACGACGAGGAAAGTGATTATGCGGTGCCTTCCATTTTGACAACTAGAAATGGAAGGCAAATTAGGGCAGCGGTTAGGCTGGATTTGTAATACAGTAGAACCCCGGTAACTCGAACTCTGAAGGGAAACGAAAAAACCGTTCGAGTTAGCGGGGTTTTCGAGTTATCCGAGTTCGAGTTAACTGAGTAAAAATGACTGGAAAGTGAGTTCAAATCCAAGGGAAATAGAAGTATGTTCGAGTTAGCGGGGTTGTTCGAGTTATCCGAGTTCGAGTTACCGGGGTTCTACTGTAGTTTGATGTATTGTTTAAGAACATTGCAAGCTGGAAAAAGTGCGACTGCGATTTAGAACCACTATAAGACCCTATAAACCTCTACAGGCCTCAAAATCATGCCAACTAACTGACTAAACAATTTTTTTGCTGCTTACTAAGTAGCGTTTTTTTTTAGCTGTATACTGACTAAGAAGCGTTTTTTAGCTGCTTACTGACTATAGCTATACCCCATTGACACCCTCTCACTTGGTCCCTCGATTGATGTTAGGAGGAATTGGATAAATCAAACGAGTTGATTAAGTAAGTTATACCACCGTAAGGTGAATGGGAGGTGCTGACGTTTCGAGCGTTAGCATGACTTTTAAGGGCCGCCCATTCTTCAGTGGAAAGGTAGGAACATTTAGTGTTACGATTGAATTTTAGTTTTTGAACATCATAACGGCATTTTTGGACGAAGAAGTCTACATAAGTGAATTGGCCCTCTGGGGGAATCCATTTAGATTTTCGAACGTTAATTGTTTCAAAGATGTCTTTTTCTGAGGTGTGAGAATTGAAGAATGGGCGGCCCTTAAAAATCTTAGCAAGCGTAAAGATGTTGTAATTAAACCTGCCGACAAAGGCGGTGCGGTAGTCGTTTGGCGGTCCGACCTTTACCAACAAGAAGCTTTTCGGCAACTTTCCGACAAATCTTTTTACGCTAAAGTAGACAAAGACCTCACCTTAACCAACCAAAAGCTCGTCAAGGAAACTATTCAAGATCTCATTTCAAAACAAGAATTACCCGTCACGGCTAAGAATCTGATTATCACAACTCCTAGAACTTCACGAATCTACTTTAAACCTAAAATTCACAAACCGAACAATCCCGGCCGACCCACTGTTTCTGCATGCAGTTGCCCAACTGAACTTATCTTTAGCTATTTAGACAAAATCATGGTACCCATTGTCAAATCTTTACCATCCTACATTAAAGACACCAACCACGCTCTAAAAATCTTCCGCGACTTCAACTTCTCCGGCGAAAACAAGTTTATTTTCCCCATGGACATCACTTCTCTATACACAGTCATACCGAACAACGAAGGACTTCTAGCACTCAAATTTTATTTCAACCAGCGCTCTACTAAAGAGCCCAGTTCAGAAACATTACTTCGCCTTGCCGAACTAGTTTTAACTCTCAACTGTTTCTCATTCTCCAACAACTACTACCAACAAATTAATGGTGTCGCTATGGGCACTAAAATGGGACCTAGCTATGCCAATCTCTTCGTAGGCCACGTTGAAAACCAATTTTTCAGCCAATACAACGGACCTAAACCTAAACTATATCGCCGCTACATTGACGACTGCGTTGGCGCAACTTCATCCACCAGGGAAGAACTTGAGCATTTCATTAACTCTGTCAACTCGTTCCACCCAGCATTAAAATATACTTGGCAAATTTCAGAAACCTCAATAGCTTTTCTCGATATCAACGTTTCAATTCACAACAACGGCCTATCAACTAGTGTGTACTACAAACCTACAGACTCTCATAGTTATTTGTTGCACTCGTCTTCTCACCCCAGCCATGTTAAAAATTCTATTCCATATTCTCAATTCCTCAGACTTCGACGTTTATGTAGTGATGAGTTGGACTTTTCCAGCAAATCAGAAGAAATGCTCCAGTTCTTCAAGAACCGTGGCTACCCTGACTCAGTTGTGAAGACAGCTCAACAACGCGCCCAAACAACTGACCAACACTCAGCACCACAAACGTCACAAAAGGAAGAGAACCAGAGAATACCGTTCACACTCATTTTTCACCCACTCAACCTACCTGTTAAGAACATCATTCTGAAGAACTTCAAGTTACTTCAGAATGACAACGAAACAGGCAGCATCTTCTCACTAACACCACTCATCTCATTTAAACGTAACAAAAACGTAAGCGATTTTTTAGTTAGAAGTACACTAAAATCAGACGAATCACCTGGCACATTCAACTGCACACGCAAAAGATGCAAACCTTGCCCTTTCATCTATAACACAGACAAAATAGCAGGACCTAAACGATCGTTTAAAATCACCGACCGTTTCACATGCATTTCTGCCAATGTTATCTATTGCATAAAATGCACCTTATGCAAGAAGATATACATCGGCGAGACCGGAAGGAGATTAGGTGACCGTTTCCGCGAACACCTGCGTGACGTCGAACGAAATGACAAAGATGCATCGAAACCTGTAGCGCGACACTTTAATCTACCTAACCACTCAACTCACAACATGGCAGTATGTGGCCTTTCCGTGCATCAGGGCAACACGGAAAGCCGTAAAAACCTAGAACAGAAGTTTATCTTCCAGCTCGGTTCTCTTAATCCCCACGGTATCAACGAACGTTTCCCATTCATTTAATCATTCATCTAATTTATTCACTTCCATTCACACATTGCTATGGTTCCACCAATAGCATGGCTCCAAACTTCTCTATATAAATTGTACGTAACCCACAATCCTCTCATTCGCTCCGACGAAGGGCTAACGCTCGAAACGTCAGCACCTCCCATTCACCTTACGGTGGTATAACTTACTTAATCAACTCGTTTGATTTATCCAATTTCTTGTGTTTCAATTTCCCACCGACGCAGCACCAGTTTCTTTAGAAACTATCCCCACAATAAATGATGTTAGGAGTCCGCTGATCGGAAATGTGACTGCAGACTCACAGAATTTCGGAATACCAATTTCACAGAAACAATGGAGAAACGTTGTTTTGTAACCACTTCGGAAACAACCGGCTTTTGTGGCGATGGTTCTTATTCTGTAGGGATCCGTTCAGATGTCTGGCATTTCAGTTACCTTGAGAAGTACTCTCGCAAGTTTAGCGTCGTAAAGTGCTTGGCGAATGGACCTCCATCTTATCTTCAGTGTCGTGTACGGAAGTCTTCACGAATCCATGTGAAAAACGAACAAATCTACGCTACGTACGAACAAATCTACTCTACGTACGAACAAATGTACTCCGAATACTGTGCAAACACAAACGAGTTTACAAATACAACCAACTAAAATCCAATTATTGTAAAAATGTTCCCCAAGTGTAAAGAAATGTGAACAAGACAGACAAATCCACGCTAAAGACAAACAAATCAACCCCAAAGGTAAACAAATCTACGACAAATCCAAAAAAATCAACAGTGAGTGGGAAAAAATCTGAGGCGAACGCGAGCAGACATGTGAGAATGATTCTGTGAGTGAGCAGCTTGCAACAAACGGAAATGAATGTACCGACCAGAGATCACTACGTAACACACCAACTGATAATTTAACAAGCGCTGATGAGTTGCATTCAAATAAAATGAAGTGTGGGAGATCACGGGTAAGGTACCTTTTTACCTTGCATTCCAGAGGAAGACGTGAAAGTGAACCTTCCAGAATTCGTTACATGAAAATAATCAAATTATTTAGAAAGACAAAATTAAGTAATTTGAGATGCTGCCAAATCGTGTCTGAAGAAGTGTATTCCAAATGCAGTCCGAATACAATCGTTTACGTTTCATGGAAAGCAGGTGCGGAAGACGAAAGGTTGCTTTCTCAAAAAAATACTTCACACAGAAATTGCATGCATGTCTTTTGCGACTGAGAACGTCTAAGCATAAGAATTCACCATTGTTTCGCATGTATGTTGATGAGAGATTGTTGGAGCAATTAAAACACTGTAGGCTTAAAACATATGCTGTGTCTTGTACACTAGCCTCTTTAGTGGCGATGTGGAAGAGAACCCTGGGCCATCAGATAATTGCAGTGCAGATACCAGTTCATTTTCAATACTAGAAACCAGGTTGTGTGAATTATATAGAACTGCACTTGATGTAAGAAGAGGTGGTGTTTGCTTTATCATTTAACATTCTTTACGAACTTATTTTCACCTACATCCACAACCTTGACCACAGCTCCTCTATCTCATCATTCACGAGTTCCCTCACAGCAGGCTTTGATTAAGTCAAAGGAGTAGTATGTGTTTTAGTATGTGTTAGTAACTAGACGCTCCAGGGAGCCTACATTCAGGCTACACCTCTAAATACGTTTTTGAACAAACTTGAATGAATCAGTTCACACCAAAAGTTTGATATTATATGGCTGGTTCCGCAACGGCGATTTAAAACCCATCAGACTGTATATCACACCTGCAGGTCTTGTCCACGTCATGTTTAGACTGAGCGATTTTATCAGAAAGATTTCTAAGGCTCTACAGAAATTTCAAGGATAATTGAAGTTTGGCTTGTGGCCGAAATTTTTTTCTAAAAAAAGACATTCGGTAAATTGGTAACCTGTTAAGCGTGGTCAACGGTTAGGCTTGAAGTCGACAGTAAATAAGATAAACATGAATTTGTCTCCTTTAATAGGTGATTGACATTTATGTGTGTGGTGGCTTTAAAAAGAGCCAGCTGTTATAAGTTTGTCATTACTCGGGCTACTACCACAGGTAGCCCGAGTCTAGGTTTACCTTTTCGGTCTATCAGTCTATCTATCTATCGACAACGTCGCAAATCGGACTACCCGCAGAGGCCTTTGGGTATTGCTATTATGAAAACGAGGCTGCATCAAGTTATCGCACCATCGATGTTGGATGCGAAAGATGTGTACTCTGCTTATGTTCGGGTTTCTCCTTGGAATGATCACATCGCTTACAAACGCACACGCCGTTCGTGGCCCATCCCAAAATGAAGTAGCCCTCGATTTCCTCTAGTTGTGAATGTGGATCGCCCGTGCAATCACTGTTAAAACGGCTCGGAATTTCCACTTCAGAACTAAAAATCCACTAAAATGGATGATCTTACAGTCCAGACAAAGTAGCGAACAGAAAAATAGTCCAATTAAACTACTTATTGAGTTTTATTTTTAACTTTGTACTTCGCATAATTTACATTGCAACTTTTCGAAATTCCATGACATAGCCGCACAGATTTTGGTGGCCCTGGTCAGTTTCAACTCGCCACTGGCGACCGTGCGACCGCCAATTTTTAGCCCTGGGTACACAGTCTGGTAGGTTTTTTGCGGTCGTGGAACCAGCGATATAGTATACACCATATACAAACGTTCGGCGTAAACTGACATTCACGTTTGTTCGAAGCCGTATTATAAAGAGTAGCCCGAGCGAACGCTCCCGAGAGCGTCTAGTTTTGTATTCCTTCAGTCTCAGCAGTGCACTGGATGTTTTGAATTCTTTTTCGATCTCGTTTTGTTCACTAATCGGATTAATGTTGACCAATCAGCTTCCTTGGTTCCCACAGTAGAAAACCAACTGTGATATCAGCATGATATCAAGTTATTGAAAGCGGAACAACAAGTTCGGAATATTAACCAAGATTTGGCCTGCTCTTTGATTTGCGAACAACTCGCACCGATCGCTATCATGCTAGGGATGCTTGGAAGTAACAAAAGTCCATCGTCTTGTTTCCGGCGACAAGAACGGTAGAGAACCTTTTGAAGTGACATTTAGAAAACTGCTGAGAATTTTGCATCTTGACATAACTATTAGCCTGTGCCAGGCTCTCGGATCGTGGGCACGATCGAAAAGCGGAAGAGCGAGAGAACAAATCGGTGGGAGTCTGGGAAGGAGAAAAAGGGAAGGAGAGCCTGTAAGAATTGTTTTAAATACATCATTCCGCCCACTGACACACCCACTTCCGGAATGACACTTTCTCGTGTCATAATGTCAAACGTGAAAACCTCAAAGGGTCAAAATGTGCAGTGTATGGTTACGTTTCGCGCGAGTTCGATCTTTTTCGTGTGCTGGCTGAGGTCGCTCTTGTCTTCATCGTGTGCTAATTCAAGCGTGCAGGTTCGCCATCTTTCGAAGTCCTGCCGATTTTGTAACAAAAATGTAACTTGTCTTGGGACGAAAATCCCGAGAGTTTCTTTATTTAACGTCGTCCGAAACAAGGAATTGCTTTCCTTCATTGGCGATGAATATTTTGTGTTGGCCGATATTGTTAGTTCCCTCGGTTTCGACCTTGTGCGAAGCGACAAACTTTCAGATGTGGGCTGTCTTACCTGGGCGAGGACTTTGCCGAGAATCTACGGTACATTTAAGAAACTAACCATGCAAGCGAATGGAGAGATTTTCAGGGCGCCTACAAAACGAGTTTCAAGCAACTCGCCAACGGGAGTTTCGCGAAGAGAACTTGAAAACATGTAGCGACTGATTCGAGTAGATCTCGACCTTCGCTTGAATTTCAAAAGGAGAATCAAAATCCATTAGCTGGGATTTCTAGCCTGGAAGACAACATGATTTCCTCTATGGACTTGGCTTCTGAAGTGTCAGCAAATAGCCGTTATGTACCATTCTGTTACGGAGTAAACTTCATCTATAGCTACAGCAGCCGTCTGCTTTCCCAGTTTGCCTTCCTTTAGCTCCTTTACCCATGTTTTAGATAGCCAGCTCTCGGGGCTTCCGAAGACAATTTCACAGTCTCCATTTCTCACCTTGTCCTCGTGGCATTCCTCGCCGATCCCTTTGGCTGCAGCAGAAAATCCCAGTTGTCGTAGCTATTCTACTTGGTTTCTCATTATTGAAACCAACGGCGCGACAACGATTATTGTCGACAAGCCTTGGCCTCCGCTGGAGCGTAACGTTTTCGCGATTCGGGGAAAAAGCTGAATAATTAAACTCTTCCCGAATCCGGTGGGAAGAATCGCAAACACGTCTTTTCCACGGGCTAGATTAAATAGGCACATCTTTTGTTCTGATCTAATAGCTTTGATATTCGGGAAATCTGCTATGCACTCATCCAAAACCTCTGTAAACAGAGCTTCGTCTAACTCACGCGTGTAGCACACGCTCGCCAACCTAGCCATTTGCTGCTGAAAGTCGAGAGATGAAGAGTGATGACATATATGAGACTTGTTGATGTCAACTGTCAAAATTAACCAATCGTAGGGTATACCAGGAGCTGGTATACCGGAATGATGTATTTAAAACAATTCTTACAGGCTCTCCTTCCCTTTTTCTCCTTCCCAGACTCCCTCCGATTAGTTCTCTCACTCTCCCGCTTTTCGATCGTGCCCACGATCCGAGAGCCTGGCACAGGCTACATAACTATTAGTTCCTTGTCACATGCTAGTTTTAATAACTTCGTTTATAGATGGAATGTTTTTTTTTCGGTTTCCAAAACCTCACTAAACCAATGCTGGCGACCGAAATCGGCCACTTGTTTAAATATTATTTGTAAAAAAAAAAGTATCCACTTCTCACAGAGAACCAACTAGGATAGTAAGCTATGCTGAGTCGAGTCCAGGCACCAACACCGCAGACATTCAGGCAGCCTCCAGATCCAGCCTGGACAGTGAACAATAATAATAATAATAATAATAATAATAATAATAATAATAATAATAATAATAATAATAATATTATAAAGCGCTGGTATCCTTAAAGTTCAAAAGCGCTTAACAAGAGCAACAAAACAATAAAGTTATAAAAATGCTCTTTTAAAAAGGAAAGTTTTAAGTTTGTTTTTAAAAACGGACACTGAGGAGCTGTTCATAATGTCGAACGGCAAAGTGTTCCAGAGTGTGGGGGCTGCTACGGAAAAAGATCTCTCGCCGCATGACTTCAAATTAAAATGAGGAATCACAAGAAGATTTTTGGATGATGAACGTAGTTGACGAGCTGGAACGTAAGGTGTGAGTAGATCACGAATGTACGATGGTGCAAGATCGTTAAGAGCTTTGTACGTGATAAGCAGAATTTTAAACACAATGCGATAATGTATCGGAAGCCAGTGACGATTTAACAGAATAGGCGTGATATGCTCATGTTTTCTTGAAAGAGAGATGAGACGCGCAGCGGCGTTCCGGACGTGTTGTAACTTTTTTACTTGGTAGTTCGGTAGTCCATAGAGTAATGAGTTACAATAATCCAATTTTGAAGATACAAATGCATGAACAAGTATCTCAATAGTGGTCGATGACAAGTACTTTCTTATATAGCTGATATTACGAAGATGATAGAAAGATGATTTGCAAATACTTGCAACATGATCGTTGAAAAAAAAAATGATTGTCAAAAGTAACACCAATATTTCTAGCTTTCTGTGAGGAGCGGATGGTCTCACTGACGACAGAGATGTCTTGAACACTTGGTATACGTAGATGTTTAGCAGGGATCACGAGTAATTCAGTCTTATCCTTGTTTAGCTGAAGACGGTTAACCAGCATCCAGTGATCAATCTCAAGTACACAACGCTCAATGTTAGACACAGCTAAATCCCTAACACCAGGTTTGGTTGGCTGAAACGACAAATAAAGTTGCGAATCATCAGCATAAAAATGATAACTCAAATTAAATTATTAATATAGGTAATCAGTTGGTTAGCAACAGACGTCTCAATTGCTTTGCTGATGAAGGTAAGATTTGAAACGGGGCGATAGTTTGAAAACTCCGTATAATCCAGAGAAGGCTTCTTAAGGAGAGGACGTAACTTAGCAACTTTTAAATGAGAGGGCATTTGGCCAGATTACAGTGACGTATTAATAATCTTGGAGATAAATGGTAACAGTGTGTCCAGAGCATTTCTTGTGACATAGCCAGGAAGTGGATCCAGTTCACACGATTTGGAAGATAGTTTCACAACACATTCACGGACGTCATCAACAGTTACCATATTAAACTCATCAAACGTATAAGGACAGACCCGATTGACTTCTGGAGCTGAGTGGATAGGAGCTATAGCATCATTGTCGGCCCGTATTTTAGTTATCTTATCAGAAAAGAACTCGACAAACGTATTTGCGAGCTCCGACGGCAAGTTGCATGGCGGATAAGGCATATCACACTTTCTGTGTAGTAGATTGTAAACAGTCTTGAAAAGAAGTTTATAGTCTGACTGATTATCGTTGATTAGTGAAGTGTAATAAGATTTCTTGGAAAAACAAAGTAAGTCGTTGACGGCATGGCATTGATCAGTAAACAATTGGCGATCAGCTGGAAGTTTAGTCCTTCGCCATCTCCGCTCCAATCTTCTATCATGTTTTTTCAAACTGTTTATTTCCTCTGAATACCAAGGTGCAGCAGGCCGCAGAGTGACAGTTTTTGTCTTAAGAGGAGCATGGATGTCTAGTATAGAACTTAGAACGTTAATGCTTTAAGTATACACGAAAGTGACAGTTCAGAGGAGGAGATAGTGGTAAGTCCGAAAGATGAGGAAACTATTGACGTCTATAACACTGCAATGTCAAAATTAGCAACAGTAAGTTCTTCCGCAGACACCTTTTGCCCCGTGACAAGTCAATTAAATATGTCATGGGATAATGCAACTGACATCGACCGTCAAAAATGTGAGGGAAAAAGCTCTTCAAGGTTGTCTTCTGGTTTGTAAAATTGTGGCCCCAAACGCCAGGGAAGACCTATTTGACGCGCTATGTGATCCAAGACAAAAAGAAACTGAATAGAATATCAGCAAAGAATTGTCCTTGTTGATGACAGCATATAGGGATACACCAACTAAAACTGTCAAAGTACAAATTTTAAGTCTATAGATTTTGTACTGAAAAACTGATGGTAAAACTCACGTAAAA
This sequence comes from Ricordea florida, assembly GCA_949710005.1. Lineage (NCBI taxonomy): Eukaryota > Metazoa > Cnidaria > Anthozoa > Corallimorpharia > Ricordeidae > Ricordea > Ricordea florida. The sequence continues at coordinate 19,554,502 of OX453272.1, forward strand.
CCATTTCAACACCAAATTCGCCTTCCAGTGGTTAAAGTCGATCACCTCATAGATATCATTAACAGGCCATACTTTTTTCAGGATGTCGCCTATGGTGCAAGAGTCATTAAACTAGAAACGGGAAAGAAACTTGTAATGCCAAAATATTGTGTGCACCGTAACTCGGTCCACCATGTATCAACAGTACTGTGATGAGAAGGGATTCTCGCCTCTTACGAACGCTCTATAAGATTCTTGAGGTTAGGGAGGCTTCTAAGCAAAGGTCCCTGCAGGGCTTGGACAATATCGCCACTGATGATGCTGCTGGATTTTAAACCCCAGAGAAAATGTTAGATGAGCTGAAAACGTTGGGTGCTGAGCCAAGATGGTGTATGGAAAGTATGAAAACTCTTAAAGCATGTAAACGGTACTTGAAAACAGATCCTATCAACTGCAGAGATGGCCAGCCGAGTACTTGTCCAGACCACTGCCGTAACTTTGCTCTCAGTGATAACAGTTATTAAGGTTGAATACGATCCGTTTGCGATAGTTGTGAATCACTAAAAAGCGTATTGCAGGAAATATAAGACCAAATACAGAACAAGCCAATTACATTTTACAGTAAAGATCACCAAGAAACAAAGGCTTCTTGACTGGAAGGCACACATTCTAAGGTCGTGCAATCAAAACAAGGCCAAGAAAGACCTCTTACAGAACTTAGGCATTTCCGAGGCCACCATTGTAATGGACTGGGCAATGAAATTTCAACAAATCAACTATAGAGAGAAACAATCAGAGTGGTTTACAAAGCGTGGATTAAGCTGGCACATAAGAAGAGTCGTCTATATGGACGAAAAAAGCAAAGACGTGGAGGTCCAGTCGTATGCCCATCTCTTTGATTCCTGTAAACAAGAATGGTATGACCCCCATTCTAGAAAATCTGCATGTAAAGTTAAAATCTAGTAATCCTTTAGTTTCCCAAGTGTATTTGCGTTCAGATGAGGCTGGTTGTTATCATAACAACTCTAATCGCAGCTCTACCTAGCATCGGTGAACGCACGGGCATCAATCGCTCCGAGCCACAACACGGCAAGGACATTTGCGATTGCATTTTGTGCCCATTGAAAGCTGCTTTAAGAAGATTCTGCAACGAAGGTCTTGATATGCTTACGTCCAGCGATATGCGCACCGCATTGAAGGAAAGACAGGTGAAAGAAACAACTGCAGCTGCATGCTCTGTGGAAGAATCAAAAAAAGAACGTTCAGGTTACGAAATTTGAAAATTTCACAACTTTTCCTTTGAAATTGCATTCGTATCTGGCGTTGTTACGGCGTTGGTAGCCGTACATTTCTTCCCTATAAGTCCTTAATTATACAACCGCACTCTTGAGCACTTTGGCTCCGGAAACCAGAAAAAAAATCAAATTAGCGAAATATAAAATTGGCTTTGAGTTAAAGCGGTCAGGAGCCAAATCAGCGGCTCGCATTTAGACGTCGTGGAAAATTTGACGATTCGTAATATCAAAAAATGGTAGATGCAGTTAGCCAGCCTGTCTTACAAGCTTTAATTTGATATAGGGGTTTAGGTATCTGCAGTTTACCACAAGCGTGCTACATCGTTTCGACTTGAGACACCCCTGAAGGTGCACGGTAATCTTAAGTGCTCTCTGCAATCATAATGCGTGCCGGGGAAGATGAATGCATCAATTAAGGAACTTTTAAAAATGAACTTTGGCTTATAGTGATCAAAAATCATCATTCAAGGTCTCATGTTGAAGCTCTATAAAAGCTATAGTTTGATAAATACAAATCAACGTCCATAGTCAATCTCTGGAGTTTGCTCACATGTCGAGAACAAACGGATACACTTATAAACTCCACCGCTCAAGGTCGCTTAATTGCGATATTGTTCCATTCCTTTGAAAGCTCTTTAGAGTCCTCATTAAAAAGATCTCACTTTTTACCAAACGAATGAGTCCGAACCTATTCAACATGCCCTCGGAGGCTAATATGTGGGTCCCGAAGTGAAACCCCATTGGAATAAACTCCCAAGGGGGGGGGGGGGGGACTGTTATATATGGGCTATATAGGTATGTGCCGCTGTGAAGGGTATGGTTTTCAAGCAGTTTACTCTAGCATAGGGTATATAAATCAGAGCGTTTGGGTCTAGAATAGGGTATCATTTTTCCGAAACTGACAAGTTAGTTGAAGATTTTATCTAGACTAAGGAAATCAGGAATTGCCACTCAAAAATATAAAAAATGAAGTCGGCAAGTTCAAATTCTCGCAACTCAGCCTCAAAAGCGTCGATAGATGACTATTATAAAACACTACTGGAAATTATTAACTTTCAAAAATCGGAATTCAGACGGAAATCGGTGGTTTTAATACTGGTTAAAATTGAACAATGTACTGTCTTGATAATGCGTACGTGCGCGCTTGGCATTGCTCAGCATGCAACCAGCGATCCTGTCCAATCTTGTAAATATTTCTTTCTGAGCTGATATAAAGCCAAGCTTTGTCGATAGTAGAAGGACTCATGATTGTAATTTTTTCCCCTATCAGTTTCAATGACGGCATACAAATATTCTCTTTTTCCTCAGTAAAACATACCTGGTCAGGAGAAAATATTGCAAGTCTTCTGTAAACGTTTTCAAAGCCTGTGTTACCTAATTATTGTTACTCTTTTTCAGTTGTTGCGTAATTCATTCTTCTAAGTCAATGTACCAGTATAGTTCAATGTAAAACTTATTTGTTTAGCCACGGTAGCCATTAACCGATTAGTTTTTCTTTTTTGTTCTTAACTGTCACTTGCGTTGTTCTTGCTATAAAGTATAGTATCTGTACAGTTCAATGCACATGTTATTAGTTTCAATAGCCATTTCCGGAATTATTTACAAATGGCAATGGTTACAATTCAAGTCATAGTTAAAACGTCTCATTCGATTCAGTGAAGTGTACCGTTTATAAGCTGATTTAAGGTCCTTGTTCTTTCCCTGAAATCGAGTACACTCTATTTTTTTTCAGCCACCGCTTTCACATGGCTTTCTCTCAGTTTCTACCAATGGTACGAAGAATCGTTTTTGCACTCTAACACCATTCTGCCACAAAATTCTTTTAAACCTTATATATACCAAATGCAAAAAAAGCGTCTCATTGTATTAAACAAAGGTACAGTGATGCCAAGCTCCATGTTACGCTACTAAAGAAGAATCGACTGCTAAACAAACTTATGAAAGCAGCAAGTAAAGGAGTACAACTGAAAAGATGAAATACAACTTTTTCCACGGTAGAGAACATCCCTGGACAACAAAACAACAGGCAATACACAGAGTCATCCTACAACAGATTGATAATTTCATCCTATAGTAAACCATTTCTTAAAAACACATATTTACATGTTAGCCAACCTGTGAAACCTTATTCTCTCCAAACCACTTGATCCAGTATGCACCTTGCTGTGGTGGAGTCTGCTTGATCTCCGAATATACTACTATGCAACCAGGCCACCAACCATAACCTCTAAGCTTACCCCAAATAAGCTCGCCAATGTCAAAGTTGGTGGATATACTTCCCTAAATTGAAAGCAAAAGAATCAATGTACAAACTAATGGAATTAAAACAAAAGTGGCTGTGAACATTAAGAAAAAAAAAAACATGTCAAAGGCCCATGCAAGCTATCTAGTTAGTGACTCTGAAAGAACAAACCCAATAGGTGACACGTACTGTAATGTACTGAACACGTACTGTAATGTACTGAACACGTACTGTAATGTACTGAACACGTTCTGTAATGTACTGAACATCGCACTATGTCCATCTCACCCATACTCAGTACACCAGGCATCCCTCTAAACTGGGCATTTCCTCCAGTCCCAAGGGTGTCCAGTTTAGAGGGGTCTGACTGTAGTAAAACTTTAGCTGTTCATTGCCCTTAAGGTATCAGTAAAGGGGAAAATTTGCCATTTTACATACTTTTACTTTTTTAAACGGCTGGATAAATCTTAAGGTTATCAACTGAACCTTCAACATTGCATTGCTGGAAACATTTGTTGGAACAATTATGCGTGATTTGCATTCTTGCGATATGCAGACATTCTAATCTTGTTTTAAATTTTTAAGAATGTTCATTTAAGGGGGCAGTCTAGTCAAATTTCAGAGAAATGTTCTAAGCATCTTTAAAACAACAGAGCTCTGTAACGATTTTATAGAAAACAATGAAATTTTCACCAGAGCATCCCTTCAGGATGACCTACACAGGAAGGTGTAATTTGAGATGAAGTAGTTAAAAGATAGTTAATGATTAACTCCTGAATTTGACCTTATCAGCTGAGGGTTGCCGTCTGCCCCACATACTTGTTATGTGCAGAATTCATTGAAAATGAATTCCACTTTCTATCCATAACTAACATGGATTGAACTATGATCCTATGGAGCGGTTTCGGGGTAAGGCCATAAGTGTTCCCATGGCAACCAAATCCTTCCAAATATGGGTGTAGAACAGATATCTCCTCAAGTATTTAACTTAATCCAATTTCGCTCCATAGGATCATAGTTTACATCCTAAAGGCAGTCTGTGCCAAATTTCACAGCAATTGGTCATATACTTAAGCAAAAAATAGTTAGGGGGAGATGCCTACTTCCGGAAAAAGGCAAATTTGAGAAAAATGCCCTTAAAGTTGGCACAAATTTAAACTTTTCCTTAACCGTTTCCATGGCAACCGATCGCCATTGGCAGATTACATCACGAAAATCGCTTTTATCAGCTTTCACAGGTCAATTTATGTGAAAAAGACTTCGAAAACTTAAAGTAGATGGGTTAAACTATAGTTTTAAGTAAAAATATAAAAAATGGTTGGATGACCGAAAATTAACAAAAAATCTGACTAGACGGCCCCCTTAAGACCAGTCACGTAATTTGTAGGTCCCGTAATTTACTTCTCTGTCAGATATTTTTGTTTGCATCAGAATAAACATTATCACTTAGTTCTTCTAGCTTGGTGTGTGTTGTGTCTTGGTGTTGACGGGACCGTTTTGGCGCGTTTCTTAACAGGCTACGGCCCCAGAACGTTGTGGCTGTGTCGCCGTGTTTTCGTGTTAAATTCTAGGTCCGCCAATTTGGGCTGTGTTGCCTAGCCTTGTGTTAATTAAAGTCCATAACTGCTGTTGTTCCTTTGAACGAAAAGAATTATCCAACATGGAAAGTACAGTGTCGGATGACTCTTATGAAGGAAGGATTATGGAACATTGTTGACGGTACTGAAGTCGCTCCTGGTCGGGAGAGCGATAGGTACGGAACGTTCCTTGCGCGAAGGGATCGAACGCTAGCGATTATCGTGCTGTTCGTTGAGCCGTCCCTGGTGTACCTAGTTGGAGATCCTGAAGACCCGGTAACTGTGTGGGAGAAGCTGGCAAACCAATATCAGCAGAGAACATGGGCCAACAAGCTGGAACTGCGGCGTAATCTTTTCGCTTTGCGTCTAAAAGATGGTGAGTCCGTGCAGGAACACGTAAAGGCCATGACCGAGACTTTCGATGGTTTGTTTGAGACCCAATTTCAGAAGAGGATCGTGAAGTGCATTTGCTAGCCGGTCTGCCAGACTCGTACAATATGCTGGTCACTGCTCTTGAGGCGAACTTGGAGGTCCCAAAGTTTGAAGTCGTTACGGAGCGGTTGCTGCATGAAGAGCGAAAATTGAAGGAACTGGTAGGTGTGGGTGCAAGCAGCGAGAAAGCAATGGCAGGGAAACAGCGACCCGGAGCGAAGGGACCAAGGTGCTACAACTGTGGAAAGTTCGGTCATATCAGGCGAAATTGTAGCGAATGGGTCAAGACCAAGTCCAATTCGAGGCAGAAGGAGACCAGAAACAAGCTGAAGGCAAACAGAGCTGAGAGGAGGCGGAGAGACAGCAGCAGTTCGGACAGTGACTGTATTAGGTTGTTGGTGGACCACATGATGTCAGCGAGTTCCAGTAGCCGAATGAATGATTGGATTGTGGACTAAGTAGCAACCTGTCACATGTGCAATGATGATAAGCTGTTTGTTGAATTCCGTAGCCTAAGAGAGACTCTGGAAGTCATGCTTGGAGATAGATGCACAGTGGAAGCGACTGGACAAGGAACTGTTGTGTTGGAGATGGTGTTGCCAAGTGGTAAAACAAGTAGATGCAAATTGCACAAGGTTTCGTATGTGCCTAATCTGTCGCACAACTTGCTCAGCGTGTCAAAGGCAGTGGAAGCTGGAAAGGTGGTCGAGTTCAGTGAGATTGGTTGTCAAATTTTGGATGCAGACCGGAAACCGATCACTGTTGCCAGAAGAGTAGGAAATTTGTACTACCTGAATTGGGTGACTGATTGTCATCAAGCTAATACAGTTGATATCCGAAGCCAACAGACAAAGGAAGATGTCTGGCATCAACATTATGGTCATCTGGGGGTGCGAAACCTGCAAAAGTTACCTAGGGAGGAGCTGGTGGATGTTTTTGATTACAATTCAGCACAAGATATTTAATTCTGCGAGCCATGCTTGGAGGGAAAGCATCAGAGAGCAAACTTTCCGACCCATGGAGGGAAGAGGTCACAGGAGCCACTAGAGTTGGTACACAGGGATGTATGTGGAAAAATAGATGCAAAGTCCCTACGTGGAGGCAAATATTTTCTTACTTTCATTGATGACGACTCTCATGAAAAGATTCATATTCTGAAACACAAAGATGAAGTTTTTCGATGTTTCCTGGAGTGGAAAGCTCTTGTTGAGACGTCTATGAATAAGACAGTAAAGGCTCTACGCACCAACAATGGCGGTAAATGTGTCCACAAAGTTACAGAAGTATCTGAAGAAGGAAGGAGTTCTTCATGAACTGACTGTACCAAATACTCCCGAGCGGAATGGTGTTGCCGAGAGAATGAACCGGACACTGGTTGAAAGCGTTCGAGCCATGTTGGCTGATTCAAGGCTGCCACATCATTTCTGAGCAGAAGCATTGTCTTCAGCTGTTTATCTTCGAAACTGAAGTCCAGCAAAAGTAGTGAAAGCATAGCCTCCCTCGAAGCCGTTTTTTGGATGTCACGCAACGTTCACCCAAAAGAACAGCTGCTGACATCCGAACAACATTCCTTTCTCCGAATTGGCTAATCACAGCTTGGGTTCCATTTTCTGGAACCTTTTCGCGCCAGACTCGCCGTTTGAGACGCGTCCAATCAGATATCGCTTTTTATCGCGGTCCTTACGTGGAAATGGCACTGGCAACACAAATTAAAATTTGTCAAAATTCAAAATTTCAGAGCTTGATACTTACCAGAAGCTTGCAATTAGAAAAATCTTCGTCGAGAAGGAAGATGTTTTTGTTATCTTGCCTACAAGATCCGGGAAATCGTTAATATATCAGGCTCTGCCGCTCGTGTTTGACCATAGTTCTGATGAAAGCGGTCATATTGTTGTTGTTGTGTCTCCGTTGGTTAGTCTGATGGAAGATCAAGTGAAGTATTTGAGAAATCTTTTGTGTCGTGTCAACGGGTGGAAACGCTCGATAATTCGGACCGATTTCCTGTATCGGCGATAGGAAGCCACGAACATAACTAAGCGAGTTCCCTCAGTGGCTGACCGTGACAAGTGAAGAAACACAAGCGGTAGAAGATACCTTGGCCGAGCTAAATTGGAATGTTCTAGAGGCCTTCGCTCGGTTTGTTGATGGCAAGCACGCACTTATTTCCTACTGATTTCCATCTGTAGGTCGAAGCAAGCGTTAGCCTTGGCCTAGATTGAAAGGCGTCTTGTATTTCCTTTTTAACTTCTAATTTCTCAGTTGCTCGCTGAGACTTTAACAACCGCTTGTAGCACGATGTCTTGCCATCAATTTAGTGTTCGTGTCCTTGTAATGACATTAATTGATCATCGCAGTTACGTACACAACTTAAGCAGCTTTCATATATTCATTGGCATCGTTCGTGTCCTTGTTGGCGTAGCAGTTGACGTCTATGTTAGGCGTAGATTTTATAATTTCGGAAATGGAAAAAAACACACGATATTCTCAGTTTCTAATTTATTGGTTGGTTGCACGACCCAAAAACCTCTCTCACTCTCTAGTGAAATTTTGTTCTCTAAATACAATGTCGCAAATACATTGTTTCACTTATATCTATCAGGAAACCTGTCAAACCCCCTATACCAGAGTGTTTCATTTGTGTCGCGAGATTCTCTTCTCAGCTTGCGTGTCTCACTAATAGAGCTCTTGACATTCAAAAATACGATTATAATCAAATGTTACTGACAACAGTTTCCGACATTAATTTCAGCGAAATTGTGAGGTGTTTTTCCAAAAATGTATACTCTTTCTTTACCGGGGCACTGGGATGAACATGTGAAACAATTTGAGCTCTCATCGACAATTTTGTTTGGTGTCTCCACCGATATGAACAGTAACAATAGCTAGATTATCTGCCACATCCACATTTTCGCGCGAATCACTACGTCATTCAGATTTTCTGGTATGTGATTGGTCTGTTCAATGGACCGCAAACAAACCGCAAGGACCACGAGAAAGGAATGTTGTTCGGATGTCAGCAGCCGTTCTTTTGGGTGAACGTTGCGTGACATCCAAAAAACGGCTGCGAGGGAGACTAGTGAAAGCAATGACCCCATTTGAAGCTTGGACAGGAGAGAAACCAAATGAAGAACACCTTAGAGTTTTTGGATGTGCAGCATATGCTCACGTAGCCAAAGACGAGAGGAAGAAACTTGATGCAAAATCCAAGAAATGCATCCTTCTGGTTGTATGGCACCGAGACAAAAGGATACTGGCTATATGACATAAAGACTGCTAAAGTCATCTACAGTCGGGATGTCCTATTAAGTGAATCCAGCCGTGACGAAGACGAAAGGAGAAGAGATACACTATAAAATTATGTGGAATTTGATAGCCTGATCAGCAGCCAGTTGTTGATGAGAAAACAGAGCCTATAATTATTGTTGAGACCAGAAAGGGATAGAAGGCCCACTGACTACTACGGAGAATGGACAACTGTCACGAGTACTGAATCAAATGAGCCAAAGCCCATCAAAGAAGCACTAGCCAGTCCAGACAAAACCAAATGGTAAGTGCGATGGAGAAGGAGTTGGATTCCCTGGTGGGACCTGGTGTAATTGGCAAAGGACCGAAAAGCAGTCGGTAGCAAATGGGTGTTTAAGCTCAAGACAAATGCTGATGGTACAACTGAACGATACAAAGCTCGACTCGTAGCCCAAGGTTCACACAGACGTTCGGAGTTGATTACGATGAGACATTTTCTCCAGTTGTTCGTTTTGAATCAGTTCCACTATCATTGCATTAGCAGTTCAGAATGGCCTGAAATTGCATCAGATGGATGTTGCAACTGCTCTCCTGAATGGTGAAGTGAAAGAAGAGGTGTGAATGAAACAGCTAGAGGGTTTTGTCACCAAGGGCCAAGAAAATTTGGTCTGCAAGCTGAACCGAAGTATCTACCGCTTGAAGCAGTCATCAGATGCTAGAATTCTGTGCTAAACAAAAGGTTGAAGAAAATGGGTTTTGTGATCCATAGATTGGTCAAGAAGCTTTTGCCAAAAGAGTCGTACAGAAATTTGGAATGGAAAATGCAAAGCCAGTTGCCACACCGGTGGATGCCAGCCTGAACCTTCTTCAGATGACCGCAGACTGTGAGTGTGTTGATCAAGTTCTGTATCAATCAGCAGTTGGTAGTTTGTTGTACCTCTCCATGATGACAAGGCCTGATATAACATATGCCGTTAGCAATGTAGCCATGTTTTGTGTCAGTCCTTCCAAACAACACTGGAGCGCTGTCAAACGGATTATGCGTTACTTAAAGGTGACATTGAACTTGGGACTTCTCTACAGAAAACACGCATGACATGGCTGTATCGAATGCTGACTGGGCTGGAGAAACAACGTCAGGCTATATGTTCCACATTAGTGCAGCAGTCAGCTGGAGAAGCAAGAGACAGACATGTGTGGCACTTTCCACTGCTGAAGCTGAATACATGGCATTAGCAAGTGCAGCACAAGAAGCAGTCTGGATGCGGCAACTGCTGACAGATCTAAGGAATCCTCTGAGAGAACCAACCAGGATTTGTGAAGATAATTAGTCAGCCATTTGCCTTACCAAGAATCCCCAGTTCCATGGGCGAAATACATTGGCATCAAGTACCACTTTAGTCTAGAACAAGCAGAGAAAGGGACCGTGGAACTACAGTACAGTCCCACAGAAGAAATGGTTGCTGACATGCTTACCAAAGGTTTGAGCCGAGGCCAGTTTATGAAGCTACGGCTGATGTCTGGAGTGACGGAAATACCTGATTCCACTTGCTAGTGAGAAGGAGTGTTGGAACAATTATGCTTGATTTGCACTCTTGCGAAATGCAGACATTGTAATCTTGTTTTAAATTTTTAAGAATGTTGATTTAAGACCAGTCA
>OX453272.1:20249928-20256964 GCA_949710005.1 Ricordea florida
ACGTTCTAACTTGAAAAATTTCTTTAGTATTCAGAAAAGATACTCCGTAACCAATATGGGGCTGATAGGACATAACAAACGATTTTTGTGGGCAGGGGTAGGGGCTCCAGGAACTATGCATGATTCCACCCTTTTGCAATCCTGTCCTATTTTCCATGCCTTTGAACAAGGGGAAGTGTTGCCTAATAAATCGTTACATCTCCCAGAGTATGTTGTAGACAGTGCTATTCCATCACCTCCTCTATATTGTGGATCAAATATAACTTCCGCAAAGACGTTCGTGTCTTGATCTGTCCAAGTCGACTTTGTTTTCCCTTTCTTTTTCGATGAAGCAGTTGCTTTACTGGATGCCATCTTGAAATAGGCATCCCAGGAAACCCTGCGAAAATATAGAAACCAGTCCCTCTCACGTGGAAACTTCGTCAAAAAAACCGTCTACGTTTCCGTCTAGATGTAAATTTAGGGACGGATCATCCGTCTGAGACAATTTATCCATCTGTTAGCACGTCTTCAAGACGTGCTAACAGACGAATCAGCCTGAGACGAATTTTGCTCTATAATTCGTCTTCGTACCGAATTTATACTTAGACGGATCCGTCTAGACGGATAATTCGTCTCTAGTATAAATTCGGCCAAGACTTACTGGTGCTTCTGAATGATAAAGTAATCGTCACTTAACTCCTAGCACTTCCCGAGCATTACTTCGAACTCCGAGTATGTCCTGATTCTTACTTAACTTAACTTAACACGGGTGATGGCATTATGGCTACTGCTGCTATAGCAACCGTAGCCACAAAACCTCTGCCTTAGCAGAATATGTGTGCCTAACTGACTATGCCACTGGGTGGAATAATTCTCAATTTATCACAGCTAGTTGCTGCTAACATCAGAGACCAAACTTGAATCAAATGGAGTAAGGAGTCTAAGCCTATTGCAGCGACTGGGCTTTCTTTTAGTACTGCTGATATGGAAAATAGGTTACCAGTCATTTTGTACTCAAGGTCAATTTGTACCCCCATCATTTCGTACCCAGCTGGGATGTCTTGTACACAGTCTACTTTGGTTGTTTTGTACCCAAGTAGGTTAATGTATATTAGTTAAGTGGCTTTGTCAATTTCTCGTCCATAAATGCTCAACTACAATAATTATTACACCGACTATTCCTTTGTTTATTTTTCAATCAAGTTCAATTGCTAAAATCAGTCCAGTTCAAGAGACTACGGGTATGTTGATGTGTGCACAGCCTTTCAACAAATATTATTGAATGCAAGTAAACTTCTATGAACAAGAATGCTAATGTTGTAGCCACCTTTCCTAAATGCATTTGCCAGGAAATGTGTACAAATCCACTAAAGGGTGCATACCAAACAAGCCGGGATTGAGAAGAGTTCATATTTGAATTTATGTCGAAACGACTGGATACCTGGAAACAAGTGGTGAACAACTGTCATACTTGAAATAATGAAGATGTTGATCAGCATAATAGAGCCCTACGAGTTGTGTGACGTGCTTAACAAGTAAGTCAATCACTTTCTATGTATCACAGGTGGCCCAAGCTCCTGATTCTCAGTGATGCCCGCCTGAGAACCCAATGAATTGGTGAAAATAGTATTAGGATGTTGGGTAACAACAATTAACCTGACAAGGGTACTCAAAGGCTCATTGTTGACAAGGAACTCCTTCTGCTTCAGTGTAACCTCCCGAATCTCTGTCACCGCCGGTCAAAAGACACTTTGTATCAATCCACCAATCATATTCAGCCCACATTAAACGGAACCTACTTTAAAAGTCGCCACAACAACACCACAAGTATGTTTTGCATCTGGCAGTCAGTTATAAGCCACTGTGTACCCTGGTCAGGTAAACGTTTGTTATGAAACATACAACATGGATGGTGAGTGTGCCACTTGGATTAATTATAAACTTGACACCCTTGCATCTTGAAAGTTCAAAATAGTGCTCCAAAAAGAAAGGAGGTCTGCATAAGTATTCTGATGAACAGAAGATCAAGATCGCTTCTTTACATTTAAGTATGGGTTTTGCTCTTTTTTGGAGGTCAGAGGTCTCGATTCCTATGGCTGTAGCTCTGGAGGTGTGTCTCTATTCAGAAAAAAAGTGTAATGCGACATTTTAGCAGAGGTAAATGTATGACGTTTAAACATAGCTTAACTGCCTGTTGTTACACATTATTTCCACACAATGGGTTCTCAGTACAAGCAGGCAATCGGTGGAATGCCACCGGCTGTGAACACCAAGGAAAATTCCCTTTGCAGTAATGAGTTGCAACTCTAAATATGATATTAAGAGGATGACATTTTGAGAAGAATCACAGGCTCCTTCGAGCTACCCCATGGCATGTGGTAATTATTACTCGGGCTACTACCACAGGTAGCCCGAGTCTAGGTTTACCTTTTCGGTCTATCAGTCTATCGACAACGTCGCAAATAGGACTACCCGCAGAGGCCTTTGGGTATTGCTATTATTAAAACGAGGCTGCGCGCGGAGTCATCAAGTTATTGCACCATTGATGTTGGATGGGAAAGATGTGTACTCTGTTTATGTTCGGGTTTCTCCTAGGAATACTCACATTGCTTATAAGCGCACACGCCGTTCGCCGTAGACCTACCCAAAACTACAACAGTGAGAACTCTTCGGCCACGTCGTTCCGCGAACTCAAAGAGAACTCGATGAAAGCAAAGTATGAAGCTGTGACAAACTCTGAACTATCTATGAAAGCCATTGTTATGCATATGAATACTACTAACTCCTGTATTGCTAGCTACTGTTGTCATTGGGATCCAAAAATTGAATTTAATACAGGAATTTTGTACAGCGACAAGACAGACAAGTCGGTGGATGCCTTGAGTCAACAATATGTTCAAGACAACATTACGCGAATAAAGGAGGTTATAAGGGTTTTTTCGTCTAATTTAAATTTTGGTAGCATTTTTGGATGAAGTTTTCTCAATTACGGTCTGTGTCATGCGTGGTCGCGTGGAAAGAAGTTGCAAGACAGAGTTGACAACAAAAGCGTGATAACGCTCAAAGTTTGATTACGCTTGCAGGTCAAACGGTTGACGTTACAAAGGATTGCTAGACATAGTGATATTTAAGACTGTTTGTACTTTTCTACGATCTATTTAACTTGTTGTTTTTTTTTTATAATAAAGTTATTGGTTATTATGACCGCAAAACGGCTAACAAAGCTATTAACTTGGAGACTATGTTTTGTCAGCCCGAATTCCCTCGAGCCTCTTTTCAAAGCCATGTCTGGATTCTTTTCTTATTCAAACTCAAGTTTTTTTCCTGCATGGTCGCATGGAAAGAGATTAGAGGGAAAAGGGCCAAAAAGGCTAAATCGGAAGAATAGTATATCCGATTGAGGAGCAATATTGTTGTTTTTCCCACATATCGATTCTTCACCTTGGATAACTTGAAATCACGATGAATGGCATCAGGTTTCACAATTGTTTTTCTACCGTGGGAACCAAGAAAGCTGATTGCTCAACATCAATCGGATTAGTAGGCCCGGTTCAAACGTCGCGCTATCGTTGTGTCGAACTCAATTAAATGAATTAAGTTCGACACTAAGCGCGACTGTAGCTCGACGTTTGAATCAACGTCGAGCCAGAGTCGGGTAGCGCGACAAGCTTAGTCGCGCTACCCGACTCTGGCGCGACGTTGATTCAAACGTCGAGCTACAGTCGCGCTTAAGTCGAACTTATAGTCTTTTAAGTTCGACATTGGCACGACCTTTGATTCAAACGTCGTGCAAAATTGATGTGAAACCTAATGCATACATTATGATAATGTAGTCCCGAGCACTTTCACAGCGGGATTACGTGAGACGCATGCGTAGATATGTTTCAGATTTTGAAATATGGCGGCTTGGAGAAGTACTTTTGCTCATAGTGTTGACAACGAAAGCTCAGAGTACGAAGATGAAGCCGGGTCACCTGAGCAACGCGAAAACAGCAGTGACATGATGAGTGAGTCGGATTTATCAGAAATTTCAAGCGTAGCGACCGCAAAATCAAAGTCGAGCACTTCGCGAAAGCCGGGAAGGAAGGCCGTATGGCGGGAAACGGTAATAACAGATACGGTTGACATCATTTGTTCGAGTGAACGTCTCAGAAAAAACCTTATATTCAGAAACACCTCACGTTCGCGAAACACGGCATTCTATACGGATGTCGTGAAACAGCTTAAAGAACGACTCGCCAGCCGTGGTGAAAATTTTCCCTTCGACTTTAGTCAAACAAGGAACAAATTTAAGAAATGTGTAGCCGAATGCAAGAAAGCCGCTTTAACCATCAGAATGGCGACTGGAATTAAACGGTTTCAGGGAGAGAAGAACCTAGGTGACTGGTTCAGCCAGCTTTACAGCTTTGTCAAGACTTGAGATTCGTGCATCCCAGAAATGGCTCTGGAACCCTCATGCTCAAACAGAGGGGAAAGTCCTGAGACTGCTGATGGCACTGAGACAAGGGAAAACTCAGATTCAGAAGAAATAAATGTAGAAGGTAAGAACAGTAGCAGTAAGGATGGTGATACTGCACCTAAAGCACAATTTGTTCCCGTGAAAAGGGGAAAGAAAAAGGTAAAAGTTGATCCAGTAGCAGAGGCAATTGAAACAATGAAGCAAGTGATTGAGAAAGACCCCACTAAAGATTTGGAATTTTTTAAGGAGGAGAATGAAAGAGCCAGACAACATGAAATGAGATTAATGCAAATGATGATGGCACCACCCCAACTTTATTACAGTGGTTATCCAGCTCAGGGGGCTCAAGTTCCCCCAGGTCATGATCAAACTGTCAGTGCTCATGCATCTCGGCAAGGATCTCAGTCGAGAAGCAGTAGTCCTTTTGATGCAAGCTTAACTCCAGCAAATGTCACACAAAGTGTTTACTATTCAGAAAACAACAAGAGCTATTTCAGTCCTTAAAGACTAAAAATCTGTTTAGATGTCTTTGTCATAAAAGTTGGATAAATTAACATTGTTTATTTGACAGTTTACACATGTGAATTTTTTATGCCAATGAAAGCCTGTGTAGGCTAATTGATAGTGGTTTGAAAACAGTTGAGATAATGTTGAGTTTTTTTCTAGTTTTGACTGCAGTTACAAAAAACATGAATGTACATTGCTCAAATACCTTGAATAGTTTTGTGCTATAAAAGACTTGAATTTTAATTGAGAGATTGACTACTTTGGTATGGTTGATATTTATTGTAACTTTATTGAAATATTAAACAAAAACAACTTCATATTACTATGTCAAAACAACAACAGTAGTGACTGAAAATAGTTCTCAACTTCGAACAGTTAAGTAAGCATAATTAAGCTAACAAACACCATGCCCTTGTATTTCCAACCATAGTTTCTGTGCAAGGTTGTTCCTAATACGGGTGGCTTCCCGATTGGTGTCTGGAATCCTTTCACACTCAGTCATGTTCAGCAACCTTCTAATAGTTGCCCTGTCTCTCATCTGATTTGTGCTGGGGTCAACTGTTAAGTCTAATTTCCTGGAAAGGCTCTCTCCACGTGAGATACAGATATTGTGCAAAACAATGTAAGCCAAACAAGCTGATCTCAACTCCACAGGGGTACTTTCACATTTGCGCAGTAGAATTCTCCAGCGACCTTTTAGCTGCCCATAGGCACATTCCACAACCATACGTGCCCTGCTAAGCCGATAGTTAAAGTTACTTTGTACTGGTGTAAGCACAGCATTGGTGAATGGCTTCATAAGCCATGGTTTAAAAGGAAATGCTGAATCTCCTAAAATAAGGGGAGAAACAGTTACACCCCCGATATCCTTTCCTATCTCTGGAATAATCTCTCCAGCTGTTACATCTTCCCATAATTTTGTTGATTTAAAGATAGTGGAATCATGGGAGTTTCCCGGGTATCCGCAGCTGGCCCATATAAAACGATATTTTGCATCCACCATTCCTATTAATATTATGGAATAGAAATTTTTGAAGTTGTAGTATTTTTTGCAAGCTTCCAGACCTCCAGCGGGACATTTAAGTGGTAAGTGACAACCATCAATAGCACCCCATGCATAGGGAAATTGCCACAACTGTTCAGTGTCCAACATTTTTTCCTTCATGCTTGCTTCATCTGATGGAAAATGTGCCATAACATTATCTTTCCACAAGTTGTTAATTATTGATTCAGTGACTTCACTAACAATCGTGCAAACTGTGGATACACCAACTCCAGCCATTTCAGCTATCGTATATAAATAATCACCTCTAGCTAAACGATAGAGGCAGATAGCAAGACGACATTCAGGAGAAATGGGCTCCTCGCAAACTGTATCTCTTAACAAATCATGTCGAATCTGGCCAAGAATAAACAAAAAAGTACCTCTTGATACTCGAAAAAGCCTCTTAAATCTTGCATCAGAGTACTGGTTCCACACGATTTCCCACCATCCATTATTTCTTGTAACTCGGCGGCATGATCGGATGACTGGTCTGTTTGAGTTTCGCGAGTTGATCAAAATGAGTTGAGTTCGACACGACGATAGCGCGACGTTTGAACCAGGGCTAAGAAATTTCAGTGATAGTTGTGTTTGGTTAGCCCTGGTTCAAACGTCGCGCTATCGTCGTGTCGAACTCAATTGTATTGAGTTCGACTTTAGCACGACTGCAGCGCGACAGTTGATTCAAACGTCGCACTAAATAGCTGTTGATTCGCCCCCAGTCGACTCTTATGAAAACAGGAGACTGGGGTCAAGTCATCTGCGAAATTTAAAGATGGCGGACACAGATTCACCCGTAGGCCAAAAAAGAAGGGCTGTGCTTTTGCGACGAATTCCAGCACAAAGAAAAAGGATGTTAACGCAACATGCTTTGCTTTCCTATCATAAGCAGTCTGACAAAGTCCCCCACAAAAAGTGTTGTAAAGCGCTTTGAGCCTTGGGATAAAGCGCTATATAAATCCTGAATCATCATCATCATCATCATCAATCATCATAAAGAAAGATGGAAGCGGATACGTGTGCTCTTTCTCGTCTTGTGCATTTTG